>APFE030324745.1:0-10239 GCA_000404065.3 Pinus taeda | reverse complement strand
CTAATTCTTTGATAAATTATTCGAGAGAACGTAATGACATATATAACGAGCATCATTCAATCTCTCAAGAATGACTAATGAATCTGGTATGACACATATATCGACACAGTCATTCATTATATGCGTAATTACGCTTTAGCAGATCATGTATATATGGGCAACGGATCTGTACCTTACTTCCCTTCACGCTCATGGAGATGTTGTTTCTTTATATACGCTATCCACCCATGTTATCCAGTATATCCTAATCCACTATAAAGCCATTATCCCCCTTTCCTACATGAACGAATGCAGGTAGGAGCCGGGGACCCACACATAATGAAATGATAGGGGTAGTTTAGCTTTTTCAATATGTGGAAAGATGAACTGCTTCGCATGGAATGAAGAATTGAATGGCTCAATCCTAATGGGTGGATGTTTCAGGGTCTTGAAAGTCCTGCAATAAATCAGGGGGTTGAGTCCTTCTTGTTTCAAGGCATGGCTGGAGGGAGAGGGAAGGCTGGATTGGAGGGATAGATCTCGGGAGGGAATGCTGGATCGGAAGCTAAGATAAGGCGTGTAAGAAGAAGTTTAAGGAGTCTATCCAGTATAGTGTAGTGGGCTGTTATAATGGATCCAATGGGTTGTCCAGGTTCAGCCTAGCCCGAGAAAAGAATATATAGCAGATTAATACCCTTTAAGAGAAACAATGACAAAACGCACGGATCTAGATCCTACGGGGTTGAACATACGGAACAATGGTTCTTACATTACATGGCATAGAGCACCTCACATAGCAAACTCACACATTGAGCTACTCATCTACACATTCATATACTCATAGAAAAAGCTACACGTAGAGTATAGGATATTTCATTGAGCTACAACCTTGAAAAGTATTCATTGAAGCTACACAAAAAGCTACACATATCGCTGCTCATAGAGGGCTATCAATGGGTTAATTAGCTTGGCTAATTAGACATACCGAGATGGGTTGGATACATTCAATGATAGCTCTACTCAGTGCACATTGTTACAGTCTCATTGCTTGAAGCTCCAGTACATGCCAATTTGTTCGTGCTAGTTAGTCATACAATAGTCGATGCCAGGTTCAATACACTCGATCCAAGAGTCGGTGCACTCAATGCCACGTGTAAGTCTCTCTCTCTCTACCTCGAACTTGATATATACCAATACAAAACCTTGGGAAATGTTCCTACCTTGATTGGATTACATGATGATCAATGCATTACTTACGATGCACCCATTGAGGGTCATACAATAGTCATTTCCAAACACTAGCCGATCATTGTCAATCATAGCTGCCTAAAGGTCATATCATGAATGAGATATATTGTATATGTCATTATGCATTTCATATCATATTCGGTAGATAGAGGTTTGAACAGATTTCCCTACTAATTTATTTCAGGAGCAGAGTTTTTCTTCCTTGATGCTTATTTGGTGGCCGCTCTCAAATAAGTCACTAAGGTTGGAATGAGTGAGTGACTCTGTCCCTTGCCTTCTCTAGTGTGACCGATTTCACAGCTTCTTGGGGGGATTATCCTAACACCCGTGGTGAAACTCACATTCTACGATTCGGTTCAGCTAGTAAGGAACACTGTGTAGCCCTTCATTTATCAGTAAATGGTGACTACTAGGCCTGGTTGCTATAAACTTGGATAACTATAAGAAGGAAAATTGTTTTTCTTATGATGTGCCCCTCTACAGGGTTTTGCATCGGACTGCAAGTGAAATTTTGAAAATAAATAGGCATTGAAAGGATAACGATTAAGAATGTTGGGGTACTGACTACTCTTTCAAGTGCTAGCTAAAAATGCTTACTGTTTGCTACTACTCCTGTCTGTTAAAATAGCATGCTTCGACTTGCATAGGACCTGTGTTTTGTTAGTGCATGATAAAACTATAACGAAGGTCTGGATCTAGCTAATATCATATAAGTTTTGATACTTTTCAATCCGACCAAAAACAGAGGGGAATGATGATTACAAACATAAATGACCTATTGATGTGATACAACTACTTACTAATTCCTTTGCCTCTCCTATCTCTATTGCCGTAGCTTACTAGAAAATGGTCACTAGTAGGGATCCTACGCAAGATAGTTACTATATAAGAAGTCTAGGTTCTGCTCCCATCGTTCAAATTAATATGAATCTGGGACTCAATATCCATCTTGCTCTGTTGCTGGGGACTCTTAATCCAGAGGCTCCGTGCATCAATTGCTAGTGAAACCAGAAGGGCGGGCTATGGCCTTGGAATTTATAGATATACTTAGCAAGGCAGTTCCCCTTGCTCTACCTGACATTGGATCACGACCTTGATCTACTACTGGTGGATCCACATCTAGATATGCAATGAATGGAATGGATGGAAATGTATCTTCTTGAACTACTGATCCTACTATAAGAAACTCGGTTAGCTAGGGGAACTCCAACTGGCATGGTTTCATTGATTGGATCAATGGATGAAACTGCGACCTTTCCCGCTACTGGTGAAATTGTTGCCTCTCGATCTATGTGAGATCATTGATAGGTTATGCCCCATAGATGGAGGGTATCTATCTCGATCAATTGGATTTTCACCTGCCTTTTCTTATGGCTTTCGAACTGGCTCTTACGTAAGGTTATAGGCTATTGAAATGGAATTCACTCTGCGTCACTATCCAAATTGAGAATACTAGATCTCTCTAGAATGTAGAACTTATTATGTACGATATTTGTTCGATCATTTGAAACATAAATACAAATTTGAATTTGACCTGCTATGTATAATAAGCAAATGAAATAATCTTCTATGTTATGTGAAATTGCTTTGGTGGTAAGGTGGAGATTTGATGATGGGACAAAACATTAAAGGAATGAAAGATTGATCTATCTATTGATTATTGATTTATTGATCATCGTTTGAATGTCGACTCACTTTTATCCACTATTGAATCTTCTTTCCATAGCATGAAGTATCGCTAACTCCTCCTTTCAACAGTTATTGATGCAAATAATTCCCACTCATCGAATCTCGGCTACTATCAGCACCTAGAAGTACTCACTTCACCCCGGGGAGGCCTTTTCAAATAAACTAGGGATAGGCTGATTCAATTGATGAAATGAATTTTTCCGCCATATTTCACACATTGGCTCTTACTTATTTTACACTAGTGCTTTCGGATTTAGCTGCCACCTTCTTCACTGCGGTTAAGACTTCTTTTTCCTAAATTCAATATGACAAAAAGAAAGACACTTTTTATCTTCCCTTTTCTTCCTTTCCTTAGTTTTTTTTCTAGCTTGGCCCTATATGATGTAGGAGCATTAGCTCCGGAAAACAACTTGTATTTTATTTTAACTAGAAGGTTTCATGTTTTTAAGAAACTATTAATTTTATGTAAACATTTTGAGTAATTAATTATGTTTTTAATTAATTATTTGTAAATGTTTCCAAACAACTGGAAACATGAGAGAAATTAGCTTCAAGATAATTTAGAATTAATGATGGAGCCTAAGTTGGAATTAGTTTCAAAGTTTTAGGGATAAAAATCTATCTTTTAGGGATGGTGAGAGATTTGGGGATTTGTTGAGATTTTAAAGGGGTTGAACTCAAATTAGTACATTTTTAATTTGTATAAATTAGCAGGCCTCAAAGGAAAATGGTAGATAGGATAGAATAGAGAGGAGAAAGTGAAGCTTGGACAGCCAAAGCTTGAAAGCCTCTGGACAATTGTAAGGCCATGAATGTTGAATATCCGGCAAAGACAAAGTCTGTAACTATTTTTATTGTTAATGTGAAAAGTGTTTTCAGAATTGTGTGGTTCGATTTCTGGAGTGGTGTATATTTTCTGTAACTGAGTTTAAATTGAGAATGCACATTTTATATAATCTGGTGGTGAAATCGTTGTTTGAGTTTAATGCCACGAAATGAGTCAAATTTTGCAAAGCAATGGAAAATTGTTCTGAATAATCGATGCTGGAATAGTTGGTAGTGGGGAGCAAATATTGAAATCAACCTTCAGTTAGAATTTGACATTGGATGCATGTGTATAGTGTTTGTAAATTCTTACACTACAGTGAAATTGGAGCGATAACGTGAAGCAGCTGGAAATCAATCTATAACACTGGTCAATGTAGTTGAGTTTGTGTTCTCAGCGCATGGAATGTGAATGAGATGCTTGATTATGTGTAAAGCATAGGAGGAGGGAAGTTCGCTTTCATTAAAATCGATCTACACGTTGAATGGAATTCAATCTGCATAGCGCAATTACTTTAATTTGAGATAAGAATGAATCGTTGTATGGAGTGCATGAATTTTAATGGTATTTCTGCGAAGAATTGATTTTAATGTTGACTTATGAATGAATTGCTCGATTCATGTTTTATATGCCGCGGTGATTAACTGAAGGTATGTTAAATTGGGTGAAGCCTGGGGAACTCTATTTTCTTGGAGCGATGTCAGTTATGACATAGTTTGGCTCGGATGGTTGCAGTCGAATGTTGGGAAGTGAAATGCAGAGATTCAAAGAGGCGCAGATTTTTGTTTAAGACTCCATTTATTCTAAAATTGATTTGTTGAATATTAATGCTTTTTTGCACGCAGGAAAAATCATAGCATCAAATCGATTTAATAGGCAGTTTCAATTAAAATTGCAGAAACCAGAGTTTTCAGTGAAAGAACTGAATTAGGAGATGCGTAAGGAAGTTTTAAGTGGAATTGGTGTTGGCACATTGGATTAGACAGCAATGTGGGCTCGATTTGTCATCGTGTAAGAGCGATTGAAGGATCGAAGAGGAGCTGAATGTGTTGAAAGTTTTCAAACAACGTTGAAAATTGGGCAGTATAAAAAATCGAATGGTTTTCGATTGGCAGTGATCGTTCAATACCGGAGGTGCAGCAGAGTGAAGGTTCAAAGTCGATTTGTGAAATGCCAGTGAACCACTGAAGAAACTGAATGCGTTGGAATTGGAAAAAGGTAAATGCATTAAGGACATAGAGAGAGTGGTTTTGCATCAAATGCAAAGCAAAAGTCAGCATTGAATTCAATTCCTATGCTGAAGACTGCGTTTAAGATTGAGTCTGCAGTGGTATTGTGTGTTGAAGGGCGTTCAACAAGTATAAAAACCAGCGTTAAAACAGTGGCAGCACGCTGTTGAGAATGGTGTGTGTGCAACGTTCATAGTTGCTGTCACCTAAGGCGTTAATCAAGCTTGATTGAAGTAAAAGCGCACTTGAATTTACAGAGGCATTCATGAGGTAAGCGTATTTGTATTAAAAAAATCATGGCATATTTCTTATTGTGTTGACTGAATGAGGAATGTTCCATGGTTAGATACAACAATCAACGTGTAATGGTGTGTGGGCCAATGTCATTTTAATTGATTAGCGGAAAGGTTGGGTTGAAGAGAAATCATTGCATAAGTGAATATTAATGAAGAGTTAGAGTATGATTTGGTTGTAAATGTCAATTGAGGTGTGGTTTTAAATGCAAGGGAATTGATTATTGGCTTTGTGGTTATTGAACCATGTGTTAAGGAGGAGCTTCTGTGTGCAATGAGGGTGTGTGGAATTGCCCGACTTGGAGTTTTTGGGCAGTTAAGGACGATGCAATTTTATATGCATACTCATGGGAAGATTCTGGGTATTGCAGGCTATGCTTGCATCATTTTTGGTATGAGAGCTGGAATAGCTCTGTTTGAAGGATGAAGTTTTTTTATTAATTAATTGCATGTGTTAAGATCATATTTTGAGACTGATGAATGTTGCAGCACAGAGATGCCATGTAGGTGGAAGATGAAGCGAGATCAATAGGATCTTGAAGGTGAGTTGTAGTTGATATTTAACTCTGGTTTGAAGACTATTTGCAAAATTTGATTTACAGGCATAGTGAAGAAATCTCAGCAGGAAGAAGCATATCACAACTGGAGTGCAGTGATGAAGGAGTCCAGAAAAAGATTCTAGGTGAAAGTGGCAGAACCTGAAGATTCAATAGAGGTTGAATAAAGTTGCAGATGAGAGAAGCCTGAAGGAGCAGTGGAGAATGCTCGAAAACTTCCAGCAGAAGACCGATGATTACCAAGAGACCAAATCCGGAAGAAGGGATTGGTGAGGTAAGTGGCAGCAGAAGAGTTTACTGTTGCAGAGGCTTGGTGTAACTCATGAGTGAGAAACTCATGGCGAAGGAGATGACTACTGAAAGTCATAAAGGAGAAAGCAGAGGTTCAGAAAGAGGCCACAGTAGAAAAGAGAAGAAATATGCCAAGGCGAATGGCATAAGACAATAGTTGACTCAGGAAGAGTATGAGAAAGAGAAAGCTGAGATAGCAGTTCATCTTGAGCTATTAATGGAGTTGTTACAGGAGAATATGGAAGACCAGAGACATGGTTTGCTGATGAGGAAAAGAGCGAAGTGGCAGAGGCTACAGTAGAAAAGAGATCTACAGATAAACATGCAGTTAACAGAGGAGCTGAAGAAGCTCGAGCAGATGATGAGTATACAGTTGAGACATGAAGAACTCAGAGCAGCTGAGTTGAAAGTGGAGGTTTCGATTGATGAAATAGAAGAGGAGATCATTGATGATTTCTTGAGTTAATGGGCAGATCCAGATTAGCTGGATAATGTGAACTCTTGTAATTTTGTAGCTGACAATTGTGATGGGATTACAGGTTTTAATGAGGAGGATGTGCAATCTTGTGAAGTTGTTACAACACAAGAGGAAGTTTTTGTGGATGCGGAAGAAGTGAATCAATCTGAAGCACTGATAAGTGAATCAACAATTGAGACTGTTGAACTTTGTGATTTTCAAACTGAAAGTTTGTGTGCGAATGTAGGGACTATAAGTGATGATGGTATGCTTCAACAATGCCACAGAGAAATTGCATTGTTGTAATACTTGTTGGAGAATCCAGAGTATGACAGGGAGATTGCAGAAGAAAGAGTTCAGTACAGTGAACGAAAGCAGAAATACATCATGGAGACAAATGGTGTGAAGGAAGCGATGATTGACAGTATTGAGAATTCTTTAGAGGATTCTTTGGGCAAAGAGAATCAGCATATTGATGTGCTGATTGAGATGGAAAATTTAGAACAACATATTGAGGTGCTGGCAGAGGGAAGTAAGGCACTGATGCCTTATGATTTTTGTTTTAACAAGTGTTTTGTGAATGCAGGTATTATTGCAGGTGTTGAAGGACATTTGACTCAGTTGAGCAGTCAAATGAAGGAGAAAGACGAGAATTCTGTGGAAACATCTAATCCATGGGATGAGGACGTTTTGTTGCTGGAAAGGATGCTGAATGATCAAGATTCAGTGCAGGAGGAATCTCAATTTCAAAATTGGGAATTGCAGATGCAGAGAGATGAAGACAACAGAAAAGAGTACACCATGTACCAGTCCAGTAAGTTGCTGATGGGAGAAGGCAGAAAAGAGGTTTTCTGTTTCCGAAGACAAGAGGGCATGGATGATTGGGAGGCATTAAGAACAAAAGAAAACATAGAAGTAAGAAATGAGAAAGTACAGACGGAGCAAGTAAGAAGTCAACAAGTGACAGTTGAACGAGTAAGAATTGAGCAAGTTGTCTTAGCTCAGCAGGCAGCAAGGAATCAACAATCTAAAGATTTATTGCACCGGCAAATAGAATTAATCAGAATAATCATGTTGAAAGTGTCTCAAGGGAAGAAATTAGCAAGGAAGAGAAGCAGCAGCAGCAAAATGAAGACAAAGATAGATTGTGAAAGAGTAGCGAGTGGAGAAAGACAACATAAGACATGGAGACCTGGAGAAAAGCAGCAAACAGTAGATATAGATGATGACTTGCAGAACAAAGTGTGGGATCCAGGGGGACGAAGACTTAAATGCTTGATTTGGATATCATGGTCATTTTCTACCTTGGGAGTCTGATGCAGTAGCATTAGCTCCGGAAAACAACTTGTATTTTATTTAAACAAGGGGGTTTGATGTTTTTAAGAAATTATTAATTTTATGTAAATATTTTGAGTAATTAATTATGTTTTTAATTAATTATTTGTAAATGTTTCCAAACAACTGGAAACATGAGAGAAATTAGCTTCAAGATAATTTAGAATTAATGATGAAGCCTAAGTTGGAATTAGTTTCAAAGTTTTAGGGATAAAAATCTATCTTTTAGGGATGGTGAGAGATTTGGGGATTTGTTGAGATTTTAAAGGGGTTGAACTCAAATTAGTACATTTTTAATTTGTATAAATTAGCAGGCCTCAAAGGAAAATGGTAGATAGGATAGAATAGAGAGGAGAAAGTGAAGCTTGGACAGCCAAAGCTTGAAAGCCTCTGGACAATTGTAAGGCCATGAATGTTGAATATCCGGCAAAGACAAAGTCTGTAACTATTTTTATTGTTAATGTGAAAAGTGTTTTCAGAATTGTGTGGTTCGATTTCTGGAGTGGTGTATATTTTCTGTAACTGAGTTTAAATTGAGAATGCACATTTTATATAATCTGGTGGTGAAATCGTTGTTTGAGTTTAATGCCACGAAATGAGTCAAATTTTGCAAAGCAATGGAAAATTGTTCTGAATAATCGATGCTGGAATAGTTGGTAGTGGGGAGCAAATATTGAAATCAACCTTCAGTTAGAATTTGACATTGGATGCATGTGTATAGTGTTTGTAAATTCTTACACTACAGTGAAATTGGAGCGATAACGTGAAGCAGCTGGAAATCAATCTATAACACTGGTCAATGTAGTTGAGTTTGTGTTCTCAGCGCATGGAATGTGAATGAGATGCTTGATTATGTGTAAAGCATAGGAGGAGGGAAGTTCGCTTTCATTAAAATCGATCTACACGTTGAATGGAATTCAATCTGCATAGCGCAATTACTTTAATTTGAGATAAGAATGAATCGTTGTATGGAGTGCATGAATTTTAATGGTATTTCTGCGAAGAATTGATTTTAATGTTGACTTATGAATGAATTGCTCGATTCATGTTTTATATGCCGCGGTGATTAACTGAAGGTATGTTAAATTGGGTGAAGCCTGGGGAACTCTATTTTCTTGGAGCGATGTCAGTTATGACATAGTTTGGCTCGGATGGTTGCAGTCGAATGTTGGGAAGTGAAATGCAGAGATTCAAAGAGGCGCAGATTTTTGTTTAAGACTCCATTTATTCTAAAATTGATTTGTTGAATATTAATGCTTTTTTGCACGCAGGAAAAATCATAGCATCAAATCGATTTAATAGGCAGTTTCAATTAAAATTGCAGAAACCAGAGTTTTCAGTGAAAGAACTGAATTAGGAGATGCGTAAGGAAGTTTTAAGTGGAATTGGTGTTGGCACATTGGATTAGACAGCAATGTGGGCTCGATTTGTCATCGTGTAAGAGCGATTGAAGGATCGAAGAGGAGCTGAATGTGTTGAAAGTTTTCAAACAACGTTGAAAATTGGGCAGTATAAAAAATCGAATGGTTTTCGATTGGCAGTGATCGTTCAATACCGGAGGTGCAGCAGAGTGAAGGTTCAAAGTCGATTTGTGAAATGCCAGTGAACCACTGAAGAAACTGAATGCGTTGGAATTGGAAAAAGGTAAATGCATTAAGGACATAGAGAGAGTGGTTTTGCATCAAATGCAAAGCAAAAGTCAGCATTGAATTCAATTCCTATGCTGAAGACTGCGTTTAAGATTGAGTCTGCAGTGGTATTGTGTGTTGAAGGGCGTTCAACAAGTATAAAAACCAGCGTTAAAACAGTGGCAGCACGCTGTTGAGAATGGTGTGTGTGCAACGTTCATAGTTGCTGTCACCTAAGGCGTTAATCAAGCTTGATTGAAGTAAAAGCGCACTTGAATTTACAGAGGCATTCATGAGGTAAGCGTATTTGTATTAAAAAAATCATGGCATATTTCTTATTGTGTTGACTGAATGAGGAATGTTCCATGGTTAGATACAACAATCAACGTGTAATGGTGTGTGGGCCAATGTCATTTTAATTGATTAGCGGAAAGGTTGGGTTGAAGAGAAATCATTGCATAAGTGAATATTAATGAAGAGTTAGAGTATGATTTGGTTGTAAATGTCAATTGAGGTGTGGTTTTAAATGCAAGGGAATTGATTATTGGCTTTGTGGTTATTGAACCATGTGTTAAGGAGGAGCTTCTGTGTGCAATGAGGGTGTGTGGAATTGCCCGACTTGGAGTTTTTGGGCAGTTAAGGACGATGCAATTTTATATGCATACTCATGGGAAGATTCTGGGTATTGCAGGCTATGCTTGCATCAT
>APFE030324730.1:0-10195 GCA_000404065.3 Pinus taeda | reverse complement strand
CACAGTGAAAGAAATTTTATTATGGTAAAATTGGATTTACATGGTGTTCTTCAATCCTTCAAGTAAATTAGGTTAGATGATCAATGTTTTGGTGATAATTGTTTCTCCTCCAATAGTTTGATCACCTTGTCAACATGTTGAACATGATCCTTCGAAGACTTGTTGTACTTTAGTATATCATCAAAAAATACAAACATAAATTTGCTAAGGAAGGGTTTGAAAATGGAATTCAATAAACCTTAAAATGTGGAAGGTGTATTAGCACGGTCAAAAGACATGACCACAAAATCATAATGACCCTCATGAGTTCTAAATGCTGTTTTCAGAATGTATTCAATCTTCATTATAATTCAATGATATCTTGAATGAAGATACAACTTGGTGAAGTAAATTGCTCCATGAATTCACCCAACAATTCATCAATGATAGGAATGGGAAATTTATCTTGAATGGTGAGCTTGCTGAGCTCCCTATAATCTGGACATGTACACCATGATCCAGAGTAGAGGAAGAACTTGACTAGGTTGAATTATACCAGCCTCTAGCATTTCTACAACCCTAAGTTCAATTTTACTCTTTGGGCATAAGGATATATGTAAGGCCCGATTTTTGGAGGAACACTTCTTGGAATCAAGTGAATAGCATGATAATTATCATGAATAGGTGGGAGGCCTTTGTGGGTCTCAAACACCTTGGAATTATTCTCCAAGACATTATGGAGATGTGGAGAATACACGATTTCGATGTTTGAACATATATTGAGAATAATTGTGAAATTATGCCCAATTGTTATTTCTTCAGAAAATTTGTCATGTGGTTAGAGTTGATTATATTTCTTGGTTTCCTTGTGATACCCCTTACTTCAACTTCCTTTCCTTCGCAAAAAAATTTCAAGAAAACTTCTTGAAAATTGAAAGCTATTGTCCTAAAATATGGTGACCATTGCACTGCTAGTACAACATCAAGACCGTCCATTAGAATAGAAAGAATTGGAATATTCAATATATAATCCCCCATGGTTAGCTTGATATTATGGCACTTTACAGAGACATTTACAGTTACTCCATTTGCAACCATCACTTGACACTCTGGCACTACATATCTAGAGAAATTTAATTCCTTGGCTATCTTACAATGAATAAAATAATGGATACTACCTAAATCAATCAACATTATTAACTTTTTCTTCATTATATATCCTTGTATATTGTGAGTTTAAGGAGTGGTATTTCTTGCCAATGCATTACAATATATAGTTAGATTCATTTCTTATTTCTCTAGGTTTGGTTCCTGGTGTATATCCTCTCCCTTTTTATGTTTCTTGTTCCTTTGCCTCTGCTTCACAATCTATGTAGAATAATTTCTTCTCGTTACACTTATGATCTTTAGTATATTTGCTATCACAACTATAAAAAATCCATTTCTCCCTTTTTTCCTCCAATGTTTGTGGTGTCAAACTTGTAGGTTGTGGAAGACTAGGAGTAATAATACTTCCATATCTATAGTTCTGAGTGGTAGACTTCCTTGTTGCCATAATTTGTTTTCAACTTTTCTTGCCACCCTAAATGCCTTCTCCAATGAATTATGTTCGCAAAGGAAAACCTCATGTTGGATGCTATGTTTTAAGGTCCCTATGAAGACATCAAGCCTATGCTCCTCTAGAATATTGGTTACCCTAATATTTCTGAAAGGAGCTCGGATTTTCCACAGTGCTCATGTTTTTTGGTCGACGTTTCTATTTTTGGAAATCTTCAATGTGCTCTACCATTGAACCCTTTTGTTTGAGATTTATCAATTGGCTAAAGAAAGTGTTTCTCTTTGTATCTTCATAATGTGCTATCATTTCCTCCGTAAACATTGACTTAGTGAGGCGTGGTTTACAAGAAAAAATACATATATACTATACAAATTGATTGGGTTCTAAATATAAATATGTAATATGTACCTTTTGTGAGGGTTGCACATCCTGTAGATTAAAATATTCCTCCATGTATAGTATCCATGTTACAGTATCCTTTACATCAAACTTCCTCATATCGATCTTTGGAATGTGGTGGTTATTAAGACCCCCATTATATTCTCTAAAATGGTAATTCATATTCCTTTTGTCCTCATTGTGATTTTCATGGATTACCTTGTCACGACCAGGAAGTCTTTCTTGCAACAACTTTATGAAAACTTCCATGTTTGCTTTTAAACCTTTCATGTAACATTTAAAATCATCCACGTAACCTTTTATTTATTCTTTTAAACCATTCATGTGCACTTTTAGTTGATCTTCATTTTCTCTTTGTGATATCGATTCTTTTTGCACTTGATCCGGTAATTTTGATATATCATGTTGCAATTCTTCCTCTTCACACATCATAGTAGATATTTCGGAGGGCTTAATGGGTGTAGAATTCTTTTTCTTGGGAAGAATTTTAAAACCCAATTCTGATATATATGCTTCAATACTCCCTTGGGATCTATTCAAACTTCTTTTTCAAACAAGCTATGTGATATTTAAAACAAAATGCACACCTTTTTCTTTCTTTTAGGAGCTCAATCTTGAAATGGTTGCAAATCTCTAATTTTAGATCTACAAGTTTTGAAATTATCTCATGTGGTAGCCCTCTGATTCTTCTTTCCAACCCCACATGTCTCATCGAGATTGAATTCTGGAAGAAAGTGTTATGTCAAATATCCCATGATGACCTAATTATGGATTGGTTCTGTAAAGAGAAGTTGTATGAAATTCCATGTGTCACTGTTTCAACCTTCAAATCTAAAATTGAGACATGATAAACTAAAGTCTGTGCAATTTCAGCTACTTTTTACATAATTCAAATTTGATGCCTGAAACAAAAGTTATGATGGTTTTCCCTAGGTCACTTATTTGAGACTGGATTCTTGAGACTGCAAAAACCTTAATTTCCTTAGATCATATCTCGAAAATATAATGAACCAACCTATACAATTTTTACACAAATTTCACTAAACTTTCATCTCCACATGGCTCAGCTTATAAAACCTCTTGTCAATAAGCTTATAGCGGAAATTCCAAGATGACATGTTTGAAGAAGTGAAACCTTAGAATCCAAAGATCCCATACCAAATGTTTTGCAACCACCTCACAGAAAGATAGATGAATGACTTAAAAATTACCCCCTTCGAGGGGGAGACCTCTTTTACATTACATAAATCAACAATTCTTGGATGATTCAAATGAAAAGAACTACTTTGTAAATATAGGAGTTTAGAGGGTCACAATATAATCAAAGCCTACATAACAATAATAATGTAAGGGCACAACACTAACAATAGTGGGCTTCGATGTGGCACAACAATAGAAAAATAGGGGCTACAAGGGCATAAAAATAACAATAAGGGGGTTGCACTAGTATTATAGGGACCTACCACACTATGAAAATAATTTTGGAATTTACAAATTAGGGAACCCCTTTTGTTGTTGCATTTTCTTCTAAATGATGTACGAAAAGAACCCACTTAAGATTGTAGACAAAAAACAATCTCAACAATATAAATGGTTGCTAAACATTGTAGATCTACAGCAACTGACAGAAGGAAAACCTGCCAAAGTCCATATCTATGCCACAATCATAGTTAAAAAATAAAAGAAAGAGTGATAACTCAAATCATCTAATAGAAACCTGATATGTAAAGAATAATTTTATTATAAAACCTATGAAGAGAACATATAAATGTTACCAGCCCCCTCTATGGGATGGGTTCTTGGCTATCCTCAAACATCTTAAGCTTGTGTAGAGTCTCTCTCCTCTATAATGCATAAACCCAACAAAAATATGGTGTGCAACAATGAAAATAATCATAGTTACGACAATGAGTGCAACAATGAAAATAATCAAAAGTGAATAATGAATGGAAAAACCTTCTATTTATAAAAAAAATTCAGTTATCCTCGAATAATGAGCAATAATAAAATATTATTGGTCTCATTCTTGGAATAACCACTTGGAATATTTTAATATATTTGTTTAGGAGGGAAAAGGTATTTAAACTTTTATTTGGAAATAATATATAAATAAATGGTTTGTTTATTATTTCAAGGAATTAGTTAAGGAATAATAAACAAGTAAGGATTTATTTAATTATTCCTAAGGGAATTAATCAAATTTAACAAGGAATAATAATTAATTAGTGATTAATTAATTATTCTTTTAGAAAAATAAGATAAATAATGATTTAGTTGTTTATTTTTCATGATTGGGTCAAATTTGCCAAGGAAAAATAATAAAATAATGGTTTAATTAATTATTCCTAGAATAAAATCAAATAAATGATGATTTATTTAATTATTTTTCATGGTTTTGACAATAAATTACTTAACAAAGGTGGTTTACTAGGCAATTTCTCACAGTGAAAGAAATTTTATTATGGTAAAATTGGATTTACATGGTGTTCTTCAATCCTTCAAGTAAATTAGGTTAGATGATCAATGTTTTGGTGATAATTGTTTCTCCTCCAATAGTTTGATCACCTTGTCAACATGTTGAACATGATCCTTCGAAGACTTGTTGTACTTTAGTATATCATCAAAAAATACAAACATAAATTTGCTAAGGAAGGGTTTGAAAATGGAATTCAATAAACCTTAAAATGTGGAAGGTGTATTAGCACGGTCAAAAGACATGACCACAAAATCATAATGACCCTCATGAGTTCTAAATGCTGTTTTCAGAATGTATTCAATCTTCATTATAATTCAATGATATCTTGAATGAAGATACAACTTGGTGAAGTAAATTGCTCCATGAATTCACCCAACAATTCATCAATGATAGGAATGGGAAATTTATCTTGAATGGTGAGCTTGCTGAGCTCCCTATAATCTGGACATGTACACCATGATCCAGAGTAGAGGAAGAACTTGACTAGGTTGAATTATACCAGCCTCTAGCATTTCTACAACCCTAAGTTCAATTTTACTCTTTGGGCATAAGGATATATGTAAGGCCCGATTTTTGGAGGAACACTTCTTGGAATCAAGTGAATAGCATGATAATTATCATGAATAGGTGGGAGGCCTTTGTGGGTCTCAAACACCTTGGAATTATTCTCCAAGACATTATGGAGATGTGGAGAATACACGATTTCGATGTTTGAACATATATTGAGAATAATTGTGAAATTATGCCCAATTGTTATTTCTTCAGAAAATTTGTCATGTGGTTAGAGTTGATTATATTTCTTGGTTTCCTTGTGATACCCCTTACTTCAACTTCCTTTCCTTCGCAAAAAAATTTCAAGAAAACTTCTTGAAAATTGAAAGCTATTGTCCTAAAATATGGTGACCATTGCACTGCTAGTACAACATCAAGACCGTCCATTAGAATAGAAAGAATTGGAATATTCAATATATAATCCCCCATGGTTAGCTTGATATTATGGCACTTTACAGAGACATTTACAGTTACTCCATTTGCAACCATCACTTGACACTCTGGCACTACATATCTAGAGAAATTTAATTCCTTGGCTATCTTACAATGAATAAAATAATGGATACTACCTAAATCAATCAACATTATTAACTTTTTCTTCATTATATATCCTTGTATATTGTGAGTTTAAGGAGTGGTATTTCTTGCCAATGCATTACAATATATAGTTAGATTCATTTCTTATTTCTCTAGGTTTGGTTCCTGGTGTATATCCTCTCCCTTTTTATGTTTCTTGTTCCTTTGCCTCTGCTTCACAATCTATGTAGAATAATTTCTTCTCGTTACACTTATGATCTTTAGTATATTTGCTATCACAACTATAAAAAATCCATTTCTCCCTTTTTTCCTCCAATGTTTGTGGTGTCAAACTTGTAGGTTGTGGAAGACTAGGAGTAATAATACTTCCATATCTATAGTTCTGAGTGGTAGACTTCCTTGTTGCCATAATTTGTTTTCAACTTTTCTTGCCACCCTAAATGCCTTCTCCAATGAATTATGTTCGCAAAGGAAAACCTCATGTTGGATGCTATGTTTTAAGGTCCCTATGAAGACATCAAGCCTATGCTCCTCTAGAATATTGGTTACCCTAATATTTCTGAAAGGAGCTCGGATTTTCCACAGTGCTCATGTTTTTTGGTCGACGTTTCTATTTTTGGAAATCTTCAATGTGCTCTACCATTGAACCCTTTTGTTTGAGATTTATCAATTGGCTAAAGAAAGTGTTTCTCTTTGTATCTTCATAATGTGCTATCATTTCCTCCGTAAACATTGACTTAGTGAGGCGTGGTTTACAAGAAAAAATACATATATACTATACAAATTGATTGGGTTCTAAATATAAATATGTAATATGTACCTTTTGTGAGGGTTGCACATCCTGTAGATTAAAATATTCCTCCATGTATAGTATCCATGTTACAGTATCCTTTACATCAAACTTCCTCATATCGATCTTTGGAATGTGGTGGTTATTAAGACCCCCATTATATTCTCTAAAATGGTAATTCATATTCCTTTTGTCCTCATTGTGATTTTCATGGATTACCTTGTCACGACCAGGAAGTCTTTCTTGCAACAACTTTATGAAAACTTCCATGTTTGCTTTTAAACCTTTCATGTAACATTTAAAATCATCCACGTAACCTTTTATTTATTCTTTTAAACCATTCATGTGCACTTTTAGTTGATCTTCATTTTCTCTTTGTGATATCGATTCTTTTTGCACTTGATCCGGTAATTTTGATATATCATGTTGCAATTCTTCCTCTTCACACATCATAGTAGATATTTCGGAGGGCTTAATGGGTGTAGAATTCTTTTTCTTGGGAAGAATTTTAAAACCCAATTCTGATATATATGCTTCAATACTCCCTTGGGATCTATTCAAACTTCTTTTTCAAACAAGCTATGTGATATTTAAAACAAAATGCACACCTTTTTCTTTCTTTTAGGAGCTCAATCTTGAAATGGTTGCAAATCTCTAATTTTAGATCTACAAGTTTTGAAATTATCTCATGTGGTAGCCCTCTGATTCTTCTTTCCAACCCCACATGTCTCATCGAGATTGAATTCTGGAAGAAAGTGTTATGTCAAATATCCCATGATGACCTAATTATGGATTGGTTCTGTAAAGAGAAGTTGTATGAAATTCCATGTGTCACTGTTTCAACCTTCAAATCTAAAATTGAGACATGATAAACTAAAGTCTGTGCAATTTCAGCTACTTTTTACATAATTCAAATTTGATGCCTGAAACAAAAGTTATGATGGTTTTCCCTAGGTCACTTATTTGAGACTGGATTCTTGAGACTGCAAAAACCTTAATTTCCTTAGATCATATCTCGAAAATATAATGAACCAACCTATACAATTTTTACACAAATTTCACTAAACTTTCATCTCCACATGGCTCAGCTTATAAAACCTCTTGTCAATAAGCTTATAGCGGAAATTCCAAGATGACATGTTTGAAGAAGTGAAACCTTAGAATCCAAAGATCCCATACCAAATGTTTTGCAACCACCTCACAGAAAGATAGATGAATGACTTAAAAATTACCCCCTTCGAGGGGGAGACCTCTTTTACATTACATAAATCAACAATTCTTGGATGATTCAAATGAAAAGAACTACTTTGTAAATATAGGAGTTTAGAGGGTCACAATATAATCAAAGCCTACATAACAATAATAATGTAAGGGCACAACACTAACAATAGTGGGCTTCGATGTGGCACAACAATAGAAAAATAGGGGCTACAAGGGCATAAAAATAACAATAAGGGGGTTGCACTAGTATTATAGGGACCTACCACACTATGAAAATAATTTTGGAATTTACAAATTAGGGAACCCCTTTTGTTGTTGCATTTTCTTCTAAATGATGTACGAAAAGAACCCACTTAAGATTGTAGACAAAAAACAATCTCAACAATATAAATGGTTGCTAAACATTGTAGATCTACAGCAACTGACAGAAGGAAAACCTGCCAAAGTCCATATCTATGCCACAATCATAGTTAAAAAATAAAAGAAAGAGTGATAACTCAAATCATCTAATAGAAACCTGATATGTAAAGAATAATTTTATTATAAAACCTATGAAGAGAACATATAAATGTTACCAGCCCCCTCTATGGGATGGGTTCTTGGCTATCCTCAAACATCTTAAGCTTGTGTAGAGTCTCTCTCCTCTATAATGCATAAACCCAACAAAAATATGGTGTGCAACAATGAAAATAATCATAGTTACGACAATGAGTGCAACAATGAAAATAATCAAAAGTGAATAATGAATGGAAAAACCTTCTATTTATAAAAAAAATTCAGTTATCCTCGAATAATGAGCAATAATAAAATATTATTGGTCTCATTCTTGGAATAACCACTTGGAATATTTTAATATATTTGTTTAGGAGGGAAAAGGTATTTAAACTTTTATTTGGAAATAATATATAAATAAATGGTTTGTTTATTATTTCAAGGAATTAGTTAAGGAATAATAAACAAGTAAGGATTTATTTAATTATTCCTAAGGGAATTAATCAAATTTAACAAGGAATAATAATTAATTAGTGATTAATTAATTATTCTTTTAGAAAAATAAGATAAATAATGATTTAGTTGTTTATTTTTCATGATTGGGTCAAATTTGCCAAGGAAAAATAATAAAATAATGGTTTAATTAATTATTCCTAGAATAAAATCAAATAAATGATGATTTATTTAATTATTTTTCATGGTTTTGACAATAAATTACTTAACAAAGGTGGTTTACTAGGCAATTTCTCACAGTGAAAGAAATTTTATTATGGTAAAATTGGATTTACATGGTGTTCTTCAATCCTTCAAGTAAATTAGGTTAGATGATCAATGTTTTGGTGATAATATATTCCCCCCCCCCAATGTATGAGTTTTAGAAGCAAAACATATGACCGAAGTACATTGTAAAGACACAATCACTTGAAAAGATGGTGGAGTTGAGGAGAGAGAGAGAGAGAGAGATACTAGTGAAGATGAATTTGAAAGACGATATGGGCAGAGAGGGTGAGACTAATGCAAGTCTCCTTTTATGTTGTTGTATTGAACCTTAATGAGGTGGGGGAGGCATACCCATACCCATCGAGATAACTTAGTACAAAAAATAATGGTTTTCCCAAAAATATAAAACTGAGGAATGAAGTACAAGTTCAATGGTACATGACGTGCTGACATAATAGAGCCAGAAAATAATACAATGCATCCCATCTACATAATGCACCTAGTAAAAACATGAGAGAGGACTGAATACAATAATATTTGAGTACATTAGATGCAAAGCCCCTTCCCTAAACAACAATGGGTGGAAGGGAGGTTAGAACAACTAGAGAAGCCTTGCTGAACAAGGAAGGGCTCTGCAAAACTTAATGGATCATCTGGAGGAGACGTGCATGCTATGAACACTATGATTAGTAGGAACCGAACCCTTCAACTCTGTGGAACTGCATCTAGGGCTATAGCATAATAGGTATGCATCCGAGCATGTGGGGGCCTACATGAAGGGCCACCCCCTCATGAGGTTTGAAGCATCTCACACACATACGGGAATCATTGGTACAATCTGCTGCATCACTAGACCATCAAGTGTATGGATCATGAACATGAAACAACGAAGTCAAAGGGCAATAGTGAGACCCTATGCTCAATCCAAGGTGTTGAAGAAGAATGGAAGCTGCAACCAAGATACACCACCCTCTAGGCCGTTCTTCTGGAATAAATGAGATGATGTCGAGAGAATAGGGGTCGTGATAGATGAGGTAATGAGGATCCTCAATTAAAGCACGAGGGAAAATAGTAGTGTGATTGATGGACTAACACCAGGGATAATAGGTTAAAGGGACTGAGGGGCAAACAGATGACTACCCTTGCTAGAGCATAAAGTGCATGGCTGGCTTGGCAGCAATTGACTCAACTCTAGAGGGGATAGGGACAATATGACTCGAGGAAAAACTGGGCAACACAGGATGAATGGTATGCAAATATTGATGGAATACTGTGACATGGTATGATGGGGCATGAAATAGACTACAAGATTGTAAGGGTGACTCATCGCGGATGCTCTGAACAAGGGTGACTCGATGACACTGCCACATAGACAAGGCACGATGGGGAGCATGAAAACATGAGTAGATGATGGTTACTCATGATGAAAATTGACATATCATATGATGAGTAATAAGAGGATGTGTACCTT
>APFE030324726.1:34862-75066 GCA_000404065.3 Pinus taeda | reverse complement strand
CTCTTACTCATCCCTGGTCGAAAATAGAGAGGTAAGTGTTAGAGGGGAAGCTTCTAGAAGATTCCATGATCTTCCACCTTGCATTTTGTCCCTGCCATTTGTCCATTCCCGACCATCGCACCCTACAAAGGAGAAATTCAGTATGCATCACACCTTGTACACTGGGAAGGTGATATGCATCACACCCTCTGCAACGGGCTTTCAATATGGTCCAGTTTTGACCACTTATGAATAGTTTTCAGTGGAGAACTTCTGGGAGATGATGTAATCAGCTGACCTTGTTCCTTTAGTCAGTGAAGCAACACTTTTAGGGACTTAGGAGCCCTCAGTTTATGGACATTTATGATTGGGGTTGAAGTGCCCAAAAATGTCTATAACAGTCATAGATACATTGTCCATTCATTTACAAGTAAAAACATACTAAGAGCCATACATAGTTGTTGAAAAAAAACATATATATAGCCAACATAGTAACAACAGAAACACCATAAATATATCAGCCATAAAATTGACATATAAACCAGTACATTTACACATGAAAACCAAGGGAATCAATTTCTCGTTAATGATTGCAAAAACCAGCCAAAGATGGGACTACCACATTTCGCCGAGTTATAGATTGGCTAAGCCAAGCCTCTCTTCAGCCAATCACCCCCGTGCCATATTCCAAGCATGGATGACTTTGTGTGATGTTTCCATTGATACCACTTCCTTAAGGTCAAATAGGAGGTCAAATTCAATCATAGTAGCCTCTCCTCTCATGTTTACCTTGGTTGGCTAGTTACTTGGGTCGATGTGAGAGGACGGTGTTATAAAGTGGTATCAGAGCATGGTTCACCCCTCGTACTAGATGGGCGGTGTGTGTTGGTCATGCACGCATATCAATTATGTGTGTGTCCCTTACACTTTCATTCCATGTGCTTGTTACATTTGATTGATGGTTGATTATGGTTGTAGTAATGTTGCCAACAAGAATTTGATGTTCATTGTGTGAAATGCATTTGTCATGAGTATGTGATTTGTTAAATATTGTTACATGTTGCTTACTAGATGATTTTATGTCACATACTTACATCCTTGTATGTTAGGTTACATTCTTGAATATTTTGATTACATGTATCAGTCTTGTAGGTTGATTACAATAATTGATCGTTAATGCTCGAAGACATGCATTTATGCATATGTGTAGTTAGTTAGGCATTTCTTATACATATTGTTGGTTTCATCTAGCAATGTGTACAATGGAGTAATGTTTGTTGTCATGCATGAGGTCATAACATGCATTTTTGATATGTCCTTGCATTGATGACCGGACCCTAACTAGAGTGATGTTTATGTGTTGATACATTTATTTGTGTATGCCTATATGCAGTTATGATTATGTTATACGTGTATCATGTTGATTTGGTGATCTTGTAGACAAGGTATACTCCCCGAGCTATACTAAGGTATGTTTATTTATTGTGATTTGGTTTATCTGACATATTATTCATTGTAGGAAAATTATCAAATGGCTACCAAGGTGGTAGACTACATAGAATCTCCCTATGCATCAGATGAGTAGTGTGGTGTAGGGCACACTTATGATTTGGCAGATACATTGAGGAACTTGAAGTAAGAGATAAGGAGTTGTAAGATAGATAATTATTGGACCATATAGGTACAAGAGTTTGTCATACTTGCAACATCAAGCGCCGCTTTGGATCAGCCATGGACAGGAGGAAAAAACTAATGTGGCATATGGTAGTAGGTCTCCTGGTAAACACAGGTCAGATAAATCTGGTAAAATGAGATATGGCAGGTTGTTGGACACTCCGGATAGGAGGGGCAATGAGTACAAGTATTATTCTAGTTCTAGTACTATTAGACATCATGATCGTCATCGTTATCATCCTTACAGGAAGAGTGTTAGGGGATACTTGCGAGATGAATTTAAGAAAGAAAACCACCTACTTTTAATGGAGATGTGAAAAAGCTGGAAGATGAAGAGGCTTGGATACTTGGGATGAAAAAATTCTTTGAGTTGCATGAATACACAGATAACATGAAGGCCATAATAGCTATATTCAGCTTGAACAGTAAAGTGGATATCTAGTCGGAAGATGTTAAGCAAGTAAGAGACATCAGGACAGATGAACTGAGTTGGCGGGAGTTCAAAAGGATTTTTAGGAAGAAGTACTTGTTAGAGAGGTACTATGACAATAAGGCTAAAGGATTCTATGACCTAAATATTGGATCAATGATAGACGAAGAGTACACAACCAAGTTTCTGGAGCTATTGAGGTATGTACGTATCTTACTGATGAGAAGGATAAGGTTCAATGGTTTTCCAATGGTTTTCCATTAGCATTTAGAGATCGGATTCAGTATGATGAGTCTCGGTCACTTGAGGAATTTAATGGGAAATTGAAGCATTTATAGGAACAATTAAAGCGTAAGAATGCATCTCAGCAAGGATGGAAGGGAAAAGATAAAGGTAAAGGTAAATGGGAACCTAAGAGGAAAAGGCCTCAACATGTAGATGAAAAGAGAATGTGGCACCACAAAATAAGTTTAATGCTGCTAGACGGTGACATGAGTCACAATAGTAACATAGAAGTCACATAGGAGGTCCAATCCAATCATAGTAGCCTCTCATCTCATGTTGACTCCGGTTGGCTAGTTACATGGCTAGATGTGGGAGGAGGGTGGTACATCCATGTATTTAATTATAGGTTTTCCAAGTATATCTAAACGACATGATTCCATCATGTTTGTGGTGGAAAGGTTGACAAAAGTAGCACACTTCATTCCAGTGCAATCTACTAATTCGTCTAGTGAGATAGCACAAGTCTTCATTAGATATATAGTGAGATTTCATAGTGTTTAAAATAATATTGTTTTGAAGAAATATGCCAATTTCACTTCCAAGTTCTAGAAAGAGTTATTTTCAGGGTTGGGTACAGATTTGGCCTTTGGCACAACTTATCATCCACATACGAATGGACAAACAAAGGGGCTCCACATGATGTTGGAGGATATGTTGACGATGTATGTGATGCATCAGTAGTGGAAGTGGGAAGAGTATCTGCTACTAGTTGAGTTTTCTTACAACAATGGGTATCACGAGTCACTGGGATGAGTCGGTTTGAGGCACTTTATGGACAGAGTTTTAATACTCCCATCAGCTGGAGTGATGAGCGAATAGGTTATTGATGGGACTAGAAGTGTTGGTAGACTTGTAACATGAAATTCAAGTTATAAAGAAGAATCTAAAGGTAGAATAGGACATACAAAAGAGTTATGTAGATCAACATAGGGAATTTAAGGAGTTTCAGGTTGTGGAACATGTGTATTTGTGCATAAATCCCAACAAGATCTCCTTGAGGATTGGGCCATCTGCGAATCTAGCACCTCAGTATTGTAGGCCTTTTGAGATCCTTGAGAGGATTGGACCGGTGGCCTATTGACTTGCAATACCTCCGACAATGAAAGTCCAAGATGTTTTCCATATTTAATTGATTAAAATATATGTAAAGGATGTTGAGCATGTTATTGATTGGTTTATAGTGTAGGTGGATCCAAAAGGAGAATTCCAGCTGGAACCTTAATGAATTTTGCAGAGAAATATGCTCATGCTCTGGAACTAAGAAACCGAGCAAATTAAAGTGCAGTGGAAACACTTTGGACCCGATGAACCT
The DNA here is from genome assembly GCA_000404065.3 of Pinus taeda. Classification (NCBI taxonomy): domain Eukaryota; kingdom Viridiplantae; phylum Streptophyta; class Pinopsida; order Pinales; family Pinaceae; genus Pinus; species Pinus taeda. The sequence goes on along the minus strand of APFE030324726.1, from coordinate 71,386 downwards.
ACATGGGAGATGGTTGATCAGATGCAAGCACTGTATCCTTCGTTATTTTACGGTTGAGGTAAAGAAGTTTTGGCATATGTATATATGTATATGGATGTAAATATTTCCATGAGATATATTATAGAGCTCCAATAAGTGGTATGGTTGTCTTATCGTTATGTTTGTCTTCATGGTATTTCTTTTCAGCAGGTTGTTCATTGTAAATACTACATTGAGCTAAGTTATAATGTTCCATGGGTAGTATGTTTTGATTTTCAGCTGTTTTGCTGGTTGTAGGTGTCATTGAACACCGAGGATGGTGTTCCCCTAAGGGGGAGGGGTTTGTAATAGCCCTAGGTTAAAAATCCATGTAATAAAGTTAATAAAGGAAAAATAATACCAAGGTCATGAGAAACGTATTCCAAGCTAAATGTTGTGAAAAACATCCTATTGGGTGTTCATTTGGTTGATTATGGATACAGGGAAATTGGCAAAGGCAATTACGAAGGCTTCGGAAAGGAAACAGGAAAGGCTTTGGAAAGGAAAACTAGAAATAATTGGCCTTTTAATGATGAAAATAATGAAAAAATGGAGAATAGGAAGGTGAAAGGCCACGTGTTGCATGTGAGGAGGAAAATGAATGAAAAATAATGGAAATTGAAGAAAATAAAGGCCTTGTCCCCTTACTGTTTATCATTTTTTAGAGTTTCATCAAGTTCTGGGCAGAGGTTGATCCTAGCCATAAAAAAGTGGCTTAGATCTCAGGGTCACTAGCACAGAACAGAGTGGAAAAGTCTACAGTTACTGGGATGGAGGCTAAGTTAACTCGGGGCTTGGGCAGCTAGACTAGTTTGTGGGTCTTGTGGCTCTTGAGGAACGTCAATTTGGTTTTGGTTCATCAGTTCCACTTCCTTAAGGTGATATAGGAGGTTGAATCATATCATAGTACCCTGGTGGACCGATAAGCTTGGGTAAGTGTGGTAGGAGGGTGTTACATTGTGAGTGATTGAATTTAATCCTATATGTAAACTCCAGCTTTTGAAGTTAATATAATTCACCCCATAAAATAAAAACTCATTAAATTGACCATGAATCATCATAGTTGTATAAATTACCTTTTAAGTTGTCATTTTGCCATTTTAATTAAGGTTAAGTTGTTATTCTACCATTTTTTAGTGGAGAATGGATCATCTATTATGTTTCTTTAGATCATCGAGTAGCTTCAAACCAATTACAAGGGAAAGCCATTGAAACATAAACACAATTTTCATCCTTCAGACCACTTATAAAACATTCATGGGAAGAGGTGTCTAACATGCCTTTTGTAAAAAAAGCTAATTACTTGAAAGCAGTGATGTAGTCTTTAGTTTTACTTGATTGTTTAAGCTTGGTCAAATGGCCCAAATGATGACTATCAATGTCAAAGCATTCATAAAGATCAAAAAATCAAGTCCAAGAAGTACATCCATGGTGGGAATTCTTGTTCCATTTCCACTATTACCCACACTCTGGATCTAAATATAGGACACCCATGCAAATGCAAGGCCATCAAATGTATTCAAATCTACTTTAGGAAGGCATGGATATCAAGAAAAGGAGTAAAAATGGGATGATGAAACACCTTCATGGTGTAGTGCTTTCTCATGGGAATTGGGGCCCTTGGGTTTATCAACTAAGTAAATCTTAGAATTAAGGGTAACTAATGAGGAAGTGATGTCATTTTTTTTTTGTTTTGGGCTTCAATAGTGACAAGTTAGTTTTGGAAATTTGTATAATATTCTTCTTGGAAAGAAATGTGGTCTTTTTTAGATGCCAATGGGAACAAGTGATGGGAGAAGTAAATCAATGAATTAAGATTATGGATGATTGGGACCACACAAAAAGACTTATTGGAGAGTTGTATGAATGTGATTAATTCATCATTCAATAATACAACTAGGGTAGGTAAAACTACAATCATCATGAAACATGCATGATGGTTGGTCGACTTATACTCTTTTGTTATACTCCTACGAAGTTATAGTCTAGGTTGAATAATATTGAGCTAACAAAATGCTAAAAAATTTAATATTAATGAATGTGTAGAAATTTCACATCTTTGTTGTAAGAATTAGGGTTTCCAACATTGGAGCATTAAGTATTAGGGCTTAAAGGGCCCTACAGACAAAGCTTTTCCTTATATTATAGCTCTTTAATATACTACTAAGTTTGAAGAGTAGTACTCAAACCAATATCTTGAAGCTTCAACCAAGGAGGTTTAACCATACCCTTAGATGCACTACCCAATTACCATGGAACATAAGAGTATTTTTCTAAATGTTATTATCAATGCCACAATAACAATCAAGAATTCATGTGGTTAATCTAACATTGGTTTCAAGATACCTACATGGCTTCTAATATACCCTAAGATATCTGGAAGTGAGATTCCATGTACAAGTGCTATTTAATGTGATATTACTTAAACGTGTCCTAACATGTCTACCCATAAAACCCAAAAAAAATGTCAATTAATGCCTCAAAATGTTCTCTAAAGGTTTCATGTCTGAATTTCCCAAACTAAGTCCCATCGATAAAGGCAATCTTGTGAGCTAATTCCTGCACTTTTTCCACCATGAAAAGATCGATATGGATGAAAAACAATATAATTATCCAATCTGATTACCTAATTGATTACTTGCTAAGATAATTAGAAGTAATTGAAAAGGCAATCATCTTTTGTGACGCTGTCAAGGATTTATCAAGAGTAAAATTAGTTTTATATCAATTTTTGTGTGAATTTATTCACTAATTTTCAATAAAAACCATCAGACTGTAGAACATTCACAAGAAGGAAAGGAACAAAGTCAACCACACAGCTACTTAACACTAACATTAAGCTCTCTTGCTAACAAAAATCCTAAATCTTCTACTTCCACTATACGGTGTCAATCTAAAGAACAATATAACCATGAAAACAACAACTTTCTCAAATCTCCAAAGACACCCTCAAAACAAGAAGATAATACTTTAAAAAGGAAGGCACATCAAAATATCAAATAATAATAACTCTTCCCCATAAAAAAACAACCTTGACGCTAAAATGAAAAATATTTATCATTCATCACTATCCACCTTTCATGGTCTATCTAAACAAAATCCAATTAGCTTCCTTTTTTACTTCAATATCCTACATTACTTTCAAAAGATATGGATACAGATACACCAAGTGGAACTACCTCACCATCATCAATAGAATTAGGTTTTACCACAATCCTCACTGGATCACTAGGCCATAAACAATCATGGATGCCACCGGATTTCTCCACCTATCCCATGAGGAATTTTCCTATCTGCTAGTCTCTAGGCTTTACCGAAATCTACATTTTGATCTAGGGATCACCAGGCCATAATCGATACACCACCCTTCAGGCTTTACCGTATATCCCACCATTCAACAGCGAGGATTCCTAGGCCTGATCAAGAGTAACCACCTATAGTATTTACCGTATATCTCATGATTCACTAGTCGAGGATTCCTAGTCCCACCGAGGCACACAATACCCAACTTTACCGCAACCCATACTCCGGGTTATGGGTCACTAGGTGAGTGGATTTACCACAATCCACAATCCAGTTCAAGGATCACTAGGACATGCATTTTTTAATTCAGAGATCCACTTCACTCATCTTCAAATCCATTCAGTAATCCATCTCAACCTAAACACAAGAACCCCATCACATCATGGCTATCTAGAAATGGCAAAGCAAGGTTGGAGAACACTCTCACACCTGGAAAAACCCATGCCCAAAATAACAAGAGAACTAAGAACACACATGCATAACCATACATTCTGAATATAGCAAGGAAATCACACATGTTTTTGGCTTGAGGGGGCATAAAGCCAAGTTCAAAGTTAGCTATGCTAACCAACAAAACCCTACACTATCCGCCCTTTCGGCAACAACCCGCTTAGCACAGACTACATTCTCACTCGAGGCAGTATTGGGGGATGCTAGAACCAGGTTTCTACATCCAGAAGTCTATGTGATGTAGTAGCGAGGCATTCCTATAATCTAGGGCCTGATCTGACATTCAGAAACTGTTATCTTCAAAATCTCATACTTAAAGTGATTTCTACTTAAATAGATCTATGAGCTTTACCTAATTATTCTAGCATACAATAGTTATCATACAAAAGTAGATTTGGATCTCTGCGATGCAATTAAAATAATATTACAAAGAATCAAATCATAACTGAGCATAAATACAGAAACATATAACTATGCAAAGAACACACATAATTGCTTCAAATATGCTTTATTACTTCAGATCTTCAATGAATACACTTCTTTTGACCTTGCGCACATAGTGGCAGGGGCTCACACACTCATTTAGGGACTTACAAAAGTCTCTATGCACTCAGTTGTAGGAGCCTTCCCCTTCGCTAGAACACAAAATTACAGACAAAATAGACTCAAGTTCTCATTCATCAACTAACTTTATAATGACTCCTAGATGACTTCCTTTTATAGATTTTCCATTACATTACCATGGCCTGCGAACCATGGGTGAAGCTCATTTCTTAATCAAAAAAACACATACCTTTACAAATTAAGGGGCTTTGGTCTTCCTAAAATCCCCTTTGACTCTTAAGATTTTGGATGCTCCTCTTCTCAAAATGCAGAGACTTTACAATATTACATCAAAATTGAGACAAACTTAGACCTGGGGGACCCCATCCCAATAGTCCCCCAACATAAAGAAGTTACTTTTCCTAAGTCACTCTGACAATATGTCCTCGGTATGTGCTTTAAGGTTGTTGAACTCTATCTTCAACGCTTGAAGCATTGTTGTGCACTACGTGGCATCCTGTCGAACCTCCTCAACCAATTTCTCAGTAGTTGGTCCCTAGACTGCTAAGCCAATGGTCGTCTACATCTGTTGCATACCTTTATATTTTCTCTAGCAATGTAAACTTTGAAACGAGAACTATAAACTCAAAACGGGAACTCTAGCCAAAAAAACCCCGAAAAAAACATCAAAAACTGTTCTAAAAATGAAAAGTGTGTATACTGGAATGATGGTTTTTTTTTTTAAGGTCAATTTTGAACATCTTTTAAAAATGGTAGTGAAAATTAAATGTTCGTGCAAAAAACACATTGAAAACGAAAAAGTGGTGATACTGGAACAATGATTTTTTTTAGGGTCAATTTTCAACATTTTAAACAAATGTTAGTAAAACCGAATTTTTATGTGCCAAAAAAAGTTGTTTATGAGGAAAAAAACACACCAATGTTTTTGGTAGAATAACATTTTTCTTTCCTAAGTATAAATTCAACGTGTTTTCAACCATAACATGCTAGATACAAAAGAAATTGGATTTTTTTCAACCATTAAATTAAAAAACCATGACGTTATGAACAAATTACATGACTAAATGAATTCAAATGACATTATTTGTATATTGAATGAAACATACATTATATCTCTAATTTAATGTTGCATTGTAGATATTCTAAACAATAAAAATTATCATAATTAAGACATATAATCCAACAACATAAAAGTGACTCATAACTTCTCATTTAACACCATATGGAAATCAAAAATTTCATTTCAAGATACGATGCAAACATCAGTTATATAAATTGTCTTAAACAATTATTCAAAATCACTCATATTTTCCTTCACACCATAAGAATTCACATCTTCAGATGAGTGACTGGATGTTGACGAAGATGTTCCATATTCTTCTCTTTCATCAACTAGTGCCCCATCTAAGTCCACATGCATGCCCACCATTTCAGGTTTCAAAATTCTTCTAGATCTACGACTGGTTTCACCAGACTCCCATCTCAACACTATTCCTTCTGGTAAAAACCTTTTCAGAATATCTATCATCTTGAAGTGAAGAGTTCCTCTCTTTTTTAAATTGAATTCATAAACATGTATGTCAACATCCCCCAATTTTAATATGTTTGTGCGACGACGATTTATATTTGTACCCTTTCTTTTTCTCTTTCCGCCATTTTTTTGTCAACTACCATCTCTGGCTTATACACACCATTGAATGGGTGTGTATTTGTGGCATACCAATTTACTTCAACACTTGTAACATCCTCATTTTCTGTAAAAACCTTTATAACTTTAGCAACCCAGAATGGATAGGCATTGGGATCTCCATCTGCTAGCACTGCGCTCATGCAACCCTCCTTAATATCCTGTATTAAACCCCTGTAAACGTCTTCCATCGTTTCATGTTGCGCAAAAGGTCTTCTAGAACCAATATACATCTCTCTTTCCTCTGCCTATGAAGAATTAATAATGCCTTGAGATTGTTGTTGTTCAACAATGTTTATTTCCTCACGTTCATTCGACACATTTTATGGCCAAATAAAAGGATTTTTCAAAGGTATATCTTCATTTGTTGTTGTTGAAATGATATCACTTTGATTATTGAAAAATGACTCCCACCAAACTGAATCAGCAATGTCAAAGTTCTCATATGTATATCTAATACCTTTTTTAATTTCTTCTAGGTAATCGAAATAATTTATATCTCTATTCTTTCTGCATGCATTATGAACTTCACTAACTGATTGTAATAACAATACTTTTGATGCAAATATTGGATGACCTAGAATGAATTTCAAAAATTCCAAACCTGATGACGGTGCCCATTTCGCATTAGTTGAATACTTCTTGCCCCATATTAGTGTTTTCACATCAATTTTTTTAATACGAAATTGATGTTGGAAGCTAATGTCATTAAGTTGTTCAATGTATTTCCCCTCACCATGCAATCCCAGAATAAACCTTCGCATGTCAATAGTTTCTTCCAACACATCAAAAGTAGGCTCTGGCATGTATGATTTCTTAACACATTCAATTAATGATGGAAAGCTCCCAACTTCCTTCCTCCTCAATGTGATTGAAATATGACTGAACATCTGATCAATATGGTCATGAGTGTGCCCAACAAGAAGGAAACCAACCTTTGCCTTCTAGAAAATTCTCAATTGAACAAGCATGTTAAGATATCCAAAAACAACCTGATTTATGTTTTCACGGCAAGTGTTGTCCAATTGTAGATACAAAACTTTAGGAAGATTACCAGACCAATGAGAAAGCACATCATGAATTATCGTTACGGTCAGATTGGCATCATTATGAATATTTGGAGCTGTGAACTACACCCTTGGCAACATTTTCCCATTGAAGACCATACAATCGACCAAGTGATATTGAATAAAATTTTCCTCCTGTAAATTTTTGGGTGTGCAAATAAAATGTGGTAAAAGTGTTTTCTTCTGGTCCATACCATCAATTATCAAACCCAAATATTAATTTTGATTATCATAACACTTCGTTCGGAGCTTGTACAACATTTTCCTTTCACTTGTTTTTGTTTGCGATGCTCTTGAAGTTCTTTGACAATTGAACCTACACAACATAAAAGAAAACCATTAAGAAATATGTTTTAATAGTTGATGACCATACAATTTTAAAATTTTATGAATTCTTACCTCTTTCTGACCCTTCACATTTGTCCCTTTTTTTATTTAAGAGAAGCAAATGTACTACAAATTCCCATCCTTGTCTTCTTAAGAATACTGACATTGTTGAGTTCTTTCTTCCATACCTTCACAAAATATTGATATGTAATCAACCGGCCATGTCCCTCAACATCTTCTGCATATTCATTATATAAGTTGTAGATTTTTCGTCTTGAAAAATTATCTGGAATATGTACTGTCTCTCTCTATTTGGCATACACTCCCCATGCTTTGAAAAGAAATCTTTCATCCATGACATTGCAGTATTTGATAATGGCCCAAATTGTCCTTTACAACATACTTCTGAATAAAATGTGGGATCCTTTTCCAAATTTTCTTGAATTCTCAAGAGACGAAAATTCCTAATCGAATGAAACATTTTGAAATCCTTTCTACAGATAAAGAAAGACCCAATATGATAATCATAACCTGACAATGCAGATTGCATGCACCCAACTAAATATGAATTTTGTATGCTTTTATTCATTGACAAATATATCTTCCTTCTCTATAATGCAAATTTGAAATCCATATGTTTCAAGCAATCTCTTTGACAACATTCACTTGAAATGAGAGCGTTGATAGAACTTCTTCTCATCAGATATTCTACTCTACCCCTTGTATAACTACAAAATCTTGCATTGATATGTAAAGGTATGCTCCTACTCCTAAATACAATATTTCTCGGCAACATCTCCATCATTGGATCATCATTTGTATAAGGATTTTCATCATCATTAAGAGGAATGTTATCTACACTATGATTAGTTATGCTTTTCAAACATTGACTTCATCTTCCCCTTCTTTGGTACTATTGTCATAGTCCTTAGAATTCAGACTAAATGGAAAATTTGACTCGATGTTTATTGGATATTCTTCCTCATGTGCATTGTCAGTGTTTCTCTCACAGCCCATAGAATTGGGACTGCATCGAAAATGTGACTGTTTACTTACTGAAAATGCTACATTCTGTCCTTTGTCACTGTTACCTTTATATTCATTAGGATTAGGACTAACTGCATCATCTTGTCCTTCATCACCGTTGCTCTCATAGTCCTTAGAATTAGGACTAAGAGGACACCGTGACACTCCATTCTTTTGAAATTCATCATCACGCTCTTCATCATTGCTGCTCTCATAGTTCTTAGAATTAGGACTAAGTGGACACCGTGACACTCCATTCTTTTGAAATTTGTCATCGTGCTCTTCAACACTGCTGGTCTCATAGTCCATTGGATTAGGTATAACAGTACACCGTGACACTCCATTCTTTTGAACATTTTCATCACGCTCTTCATCACTGTTGCTCTCATAGTCGTTAGAATTATGACTAAGAGGACACCATGACACTGCATTCTTTTGAAATTCATCATCACTCTCTTCATCATTGCTACTCTCATAGTCCTTAGAATTAGGACTAAGTGGACACCATGACACTCCATTCCTTTGAAACTTGTCATCACAGTCTTCATCACTGCTGCTCTCATAGTCCTTAGAATTAGGACTAAGTGGACACTGTGACACTCCATTCTTTTGAACTTCATTATCATGCTCTTCATCACTACCGCTCTCATAGTCCTTAGAATTAGGACTAAGTGGACACCATGACACTCCATTCTTTTGAAATTCTTCATCACACTCTTCATCATTGTTGCTTTCATATTCCTTAGAATTAGGACTAAGTGGACACCGTGACACTCCATTCTTTTGAAATTCATCATCACGCTCTTCATCATTGTTGCTCTCATAGTCCTAAGAATTAGGAGTAAGTGAACACCGTGACAGTCCATTCTCTTGAACTGCATCATCATGCTCTTCATCACTGCTACTCTCATACTCCTTAGAATTAGGACTAAGTGGACATCATGACACTCCATTCTTTTGAAATTAATCATCGTGATCTTCATCACTACTACTCTCATAGTCCATAGGATTAGAACTAAGTGGACACTGTAACAGTCCATTATTTTGAAATTCATCATCATGCTCTTCATCACTACTACTCTCATAGTCCTTAGAATTAGGACTAAGTGGAATCAATGACTCTTTATTTATTTAAAATTCTCCATCCCCTCTTTCATCAATGTTGCTCTCATAGTCCTTAGGATTAGGACTAAGTGGAAGAATTGACTTTCTATTCATAGTGGAAGAATTTCTGTTATATTCATCAATATGAATAGAGTTGTTATGCGATGAAGATGTTGATGCTATACAAAGCGAAACTTCACTATCAGGAGAATTTATCCCTTTCAAATAGAAGAGGTTGAATGATACAAATGCAGAGTCTCCTAAAGATATTATATAGTTTAGAGAATGAAATTTTCCCTCCAAAATGTTTCAACAAAATATTTCCCTCCAAAAATTTTGTTAGATTTATTTCCCTTCATTATTTTATTCTACAATTCATTGAAAATTGTAAACTAAATTTTTTTATGAAATAAATCTTTAAAGTTAAAATTGTAAACTAAAAGTTTTGCCTAGATTATTTTAATAGTTAAAGTACATAATATTTACTAAACAATTGATTTTCTTTTTTAATTTTATAATACATTCTAAAACAAATTAATCCCACATTCAAAATGATTCCATAATATTCATTTTATGATAGTTTCCTATATTGCCATAAAAAAATTAACATGTTAATTTTTCTTTTAAACAAATTAATGCCACATTAATCGTAGGGTAAAACATCTTCGTAATTTCACCTATATAAGGAATTCCATTATCACTATTACTCACATCACGTCAAGGTTTACTAAGGTTTGTTGAAACACTTGGAGTGAATTTATGGAGCAGCTACATTGCTATCAACAACATATTCAACGAAGAATTCTCGCAATTGAAATGTTAGTTAATTTTTTTCCATGCAAATTTTAATATTAAATAAGTTTAATGAAGTAGAATTTTTTTTTCTTAAATTAAAACTTTTTGCAGGCCAAATTTACCGACTACATCTGATGTGGGCATGGTAGGCCTGATAAAGCTCACAACGCCCAAACGGGCCTGGTAATGCTCACGGCGACCAAACGGGCCCGTAGGTTAGGGGCGATGGGGATAGTTGGCCCGCACACCGACAAGGTGGCAGGGCGATTCTTGGAGTTGAACCACCACCTCGTTGACGAGCAGGCCACCAGGGTGGCATGGGATGGGCTGCCGTAGGCTCCCCCCGTGCCACCACAGCAGCCCGCCCATGGTGTGGCAGCCCCCCCTTGGTGCCATAACGATAGCCTGCCTACCAGCGGGGTGGTAGGGCAATTCTCGGAAGTGCCCTGCCGCCCCACAGGTGAGCAAGCCGCCGAGGTGTCGCGGGGGGAGGTTTGTGAGATGCAGGCTTCTGGGAGTGACTGGAGGGTTCCAATCACATGGAGGCTTGGTCATGGGAGTGACTAGGGTTTAGTTCAATGAAAGGCTAAGTTAACTCAGGGGTTAGGCACCTGGAGTAGTTGGTTAGCTCCTAGGGGTCTTATGGATCCTAAGGAATGTAAGTTTGGTTTTGGTTCATTGGTTCCACTTCCTTAAGGTGATATAGGAGGTTGAATCATATCATAGTACCCTGTTGGACTAGTAAGCTTGGGTAAGTTTTTGAAGTTAATAGAATTCACCCCATAGAAAAACTCATTAAATTGACCATGATTATCATCATAGTTGTATAAAATACCTTTTGAGTTATATTTCTGCCATTTTAATGATGGTTAAGTGTCATCTTACCAATTTTCCGTGGAGAATGGATCACTTGTTGTGCTTCTCTAGATCATTGAGTAGCTTCAAACCAAGTACAAGGGAAAACCATTGAAACAGAAGCACAATTTTCACAATTTTCATAAGATTTTAGGCTTGCTAAAGAATATTTTGATATATGTGTACATGCAATGAATCCACATGGTCTACACCAAAGAAATATTCAAGTTAGGCTCAATGTTGATTACCATCCTTTCCTAAAGGAAACACAAAAAATATTTCAATCTGATCCTATGATTGATTATGAAGAACTTATTAATTGTGTTGATTGTCACATCACTTGCAATGAGAAATCTTGCCTACACAAGAAGGCGGGAAGATTGGTGTGTCTATATAAGGCACCATGGGATTTATGCGATCATTCAAAACTTCATGTTGATGAAAATGGAGAAAGAAAGTATGAACCAAGAAGAAATGATAATATATTGAATACGGGTTGATGAGTTTATTGTCGGAGGAGGAAACACAGAGCGAAGGAGAAAAATAAAAAAACTAGGGTTACAGTGTTGCTGCAGAGGCAACGATCCATGGAAGGGAACAAAGGAGGGAGCTCCACTCCCTCCTTCAAGCAAGCCGTGACCAGCCGGGTAAAAAAACCTATGGAAAATGATACAGGACCTTCAACGAGAAGGAATAAGAACAGTGAAGAGGAACAAAATGGACAATAATCCAAGGAGAAAATTATTATTAAAGAGAATGAGGAAGAAGACAAGGAATAGGGAACAAAAAACAAAGCAAACTGGGGCCCATGTAAGCCCAAAGCTGTTGTAACTCCCAGAGTCACGTTAAATGAGCCTGCTCTGCAGGAGCACGGGGAATATATGCAAACCTATGCAATCATTTGAAAATTCATGGGTTTATGGCCCACTGAAAAAGGCTTACAAATGTGGATAAGATACCACTGGAAACCAAAAGGAAGCATTGACCTACACCTAGGTTCAAATGGCTTCTTTACCATGGTTTTTGCGAACATCGAAGACAAGGATAGAATTTTTGAAGGTACGCCCTACTTCTTTGCTGCTGCAAGTCTCTATATGCCACCTTGGACCATGAATTTTGTCCCAGAACGTGACACCTTTACTTTAGTCCCGATTTGGGTAAGGCTTTATTCTCTTCCGCTTGATTATTGGCAAGCAGAATCCTTAACATCCATAGGAAATAAGCTAGGACAGTTTGTTAAAGCTTCTGAAGCCACTAGGAGGGGAAAGTATACTTCCTTTGCTCGTATCTGTGTGGAGATGGATCTCTCTAGAGCTCTTCCAAATGAGATAATATTGGAAGTTTATGATGAAGAATGGGTTCAAACCATAGACTATGAACATATTCCATTCAGATGTCGCAAATGTCATGAACATGGACACCTATTCAGGGATTTCCCTCTCACTAAAATAGAGAATAAGAGTAGGGCTATTGCTATGAAAGACTCTGAAAGCTTTCACAAAATGGAAAACAAAGGAAAAGGAAACAAGAAGGGAACAAAGACACAGAAATCTGAAGGACAACAAACCAGCCAAAATAGGTTCCAAGTCTTAGAAGTGGAAGAAGAAGATAACACAATAGACCAGACGAAGGGGGAAGAATTAATGGAAGAAGGGAAATAAGAGGACAAGGAACAAACACCAGATAAGATTGTGCAAATAGAAATGATGATGAGCGATGCAGAAACAAAAAATGGATCATGAGATGACCCAAAGTGAGATGGAAACAGAGGACCAAGAACTTCAGGCGATTCTTGAGAAAGAGAATCTTGACTTGGAAGATTTCTTGTTTCAAGGAAATAAAGAAGGGATAGACTCTTTACCTCCAGAGGATTTCAACAAATTCCAGCAACTATATATATGGAAACCCCAAAAAAAAGGACCGGAGAGGCAAAGGAGCAAAGAAAAGTAGAGCACTGAAGGGGTAAAAATGGAAAAACCCATACCTGGATTAGCACCCAGAAACCGAGGAAAAAAAAGAGGTAGAAAAAAGCAGAAGGAGTTATTAATGGAATGTGGAAAGCTAATGATAGACTTAGGTAAGATGAAAGACCTAACCAGCTACTCCTTTACCAATCTTTAATAATGAAGTTTACTTCTTGGAATATTAGAGGCCTTGGTAGTAAATGAAAACAAAGACTTATTAGTAACATAATGAAACAAATAGCTCTCGATGTGATCTTCATCCAGGAAACCAAATGTTCCATTCATAAATTAAAAGAGATTCATAGTAGGTGGCTTAATAGTTATGAGTTTCTGGAGGTCAAAGTAGAGAATACAACAGGAGGTATACTCACCCTTTGGAATCCTAAGAAAATATAAATTTTAGATGTCGAGGCATCTCGAGACTATATTTTTGTGGTCATCCATCTTGTCAGAGATAAGGAAGCCTACCTAATCACCAATGTGTATGGACCCCAAAGATTGGAAGCAAAACTAAAATTTCTTGATTCCCTGGAGAAACTAAGGGACAGACATGCAAGCATGCCATGGATACTGGGAGGGTATTTTAACATGATTAAATCACTTTCAGAGAAAAAAAGGTGGAACAAGAATTCAAAGTCAAGTCTCTCTGAAGTTTTAGTCCTTTACAGACATTATGAAGTTACTGGACATTGCAACTAGTAATGGCATTTTTACTTGGAACAATAAAAGAGGAGGAGTGTCTTAGGTGGCTTCAAAATTGGACAGATTCATGATATCTGAAGACCTTATGCTCAATAATAAGGAAATTTCAACAAGAATCCCACCCTTTGGAGGATCTGACCACTGGTTGATTCATCTGGAGGTGCAGAGTATTGGTACGCCAAGGAATATACCTTTTCTCTTTGAAAACATCTAGCTTTCTCATCCAAATTTCAACAGTGATATTGTCAAATGGTGGTCAGAAGATTTGAACATTCAGGGCACCAGAATGTTCCTTCTTCAAAAAAGACTAAAACACATTAAGCTTAATCTCAAGGAATGGAACAAGAATGAACATGGCAACATTTTTGTAGCTAAAAACGCAGTAGAGGGTAAAATGTAGGAACTCAACCAAGCCCTTATCACAGATGGCTTTGATGAAACCAGCAATGTTCAGGTCACCAAATACCATCAAGAATGGGAGGAATTATGCAAACAAGAGAAAATATTTTGGAGGAAATAATCGAGGGTTCAATGGCTCAAAGAGGGAGAAAGAAATACTAGCTTCTTCCATAGATCCATAATGCCGAACAGAGTTCACAACAAAATTTTAGTGATCAAGGATGAGAGAGCCATTCTTCACAACTCTCATGCTGAAATAGAAAAATCTCTGGTCAAGAAATTTCAAGGCATTGCCAAAGAAACTTGTTATGACAGAGAGAACTCCATCAGAAACTTCACAAGACACATTCCTAGGCCTGTGTCCAGTAAAGACAATTTCAACCTCATCAAGCTAGTAACTGAGGAGGAAGTCAACGAAGTGCTCAAAGAAATGCAAAATGTTAAAGCACCGGGCCCAGATGGTTTCAACGTTGATTTCTTCAAGGCCTGCTGCAGCATTGTTAAAAAGGATATTCTAAATGTGGTAGAAGGTTCCAGGATGAATAAAACTATTCTGAAAGCCCTGAACACTTCTTTCATTGCACTTATCCCCAAGGAGGAGGCTGCTCAGACTCCAGACAAGTTTAGACCAATAGCTTTATGTAATGTGGTCTACAAGAAAATATCAAAAGTGGTGGCCAATAGACTCAAACCTCTCCTTCCTTCCCTGGTTTCTATGGAACAAGTTGGTTATGTGGAAGGAAGGCAAATTCTCAACAATATCATTCAAGCTCATGAGGTGGTTCACTCTCTAACTATCAACTCAAAGGCTGGTATGATCATGCAATTGGATATCACTAAAGCCTATGATAAACTAAGCTGGAACTATATCAGAAAAATACTCATTGCTTTTGGGTTTGATCACAACTGGGTAAGATGGATCTTGGCCCTGGTTACCTCCTCAAGTTTCTTTATTTTAGTCAATGGATCTCCCTTTGAAACATTTCTTCCCTCTAGAGGCATTAGATAGGGGGACCCACTCTCTCCCTTTCACTTCATCCTTATGATGGAAGGACTGGGTCGATCTATCAATCATGCCAAAGAAGTCGTTAAGATCAAAGGTCTCCAACTCTCTGATAGGGGTCAGGCTTGGACGCATCAACATTTTGTGGATGACACCATGTTGCAAGGGATCCCTACAGTCAAAGAATCTCATGCATTCAAACTGATTCTAAATGAATTTTCCAAGGCTTCAGGTATGGAAGTTAATCTCACCAAATCCAAGATCTTTTTCTTCAATACTAATATTGCCATTCAAAAGAACATTGCTAAAATTCTGGTCTTTCAAAGAGATTCTCTTCCCTCAAAATATTTGGGGTTACCTCTAACTGCTAAGCCGCTACACAAAAGCATCTGGGAGTCGATTATCAACAAACTGAAAGACAAAATCAAGAAATGGACGGTTAGGTTCCTAAATCTGGCTGGAAGACTAGTGATCACAAAGGTTGTTCTACAATGAATACCCGTTTTAATGCTTTCTGTTCTCCCAGCTCCTAAAGGAGTTTTACAGCTTATTAGAAAAATAAAAAGAAACTTTCTTTGGGGAAAGGGGGAAGTAAAGAAAAAATGGGCATTGGTAGCCTGGGAGAAAATCTGCAAACCTAGAAATCATGGAGGACTAGGATTGGATGATCGTGAAATTTTAAGCAAAGCTCTACGGGTTAAATTATGGTGGCGTTGGCTAAAAGAACCAAAGGCTCAGTGGGCTACAATTTGGAAAGAAAAATATGCTAGTTCATGGCCTAATGAGGATCATATAAGAATGGATGGTAATATCAAGGGATCACACATATGGAACAAGGCTTGGGACAATAGAGGTCTAGTTCAAGAGAATGGCTTTTGGGAAATAAGAGAGGGAAACTTAGATCTGTTTTTTTGAGGGCATATGGCAACAGGAACCCATTCTTTTGAAGGAAGAATTAAATGAACTTAAGGAAGAGATAGATGCTAAAGGATTAATCAAAGTTAAGGATTTCTTGGATCGGATTAACAATGCAGGAAAGTGGAGAAAACGGAGGAAATTTGATCTTAGAAATGACAACTCCTTAAAAGAAAAAGTTGAAGTATTAATGCAAGAGTTAGATCGAAGGAAAATTCTTGTTTCAGAAGGGAATGATCAGCTAAGATGGGGCAACAACAATGAGGGCACCTTTAATCTTAAGGATGCAAAAAAAATTATCATTGGTTTTGCCTCCTAGGCTCCGGATACAAAGATTTTGGAGACAACAAGGTTGGATTAAAATTAAACTCTTCACATGGCTGGTGCAACACAGGAATATTTTGACTTGGGACAATATTAAGAAAAGAGGTGTTCCTGGGCCTTCCAGGTGCCAACTCTGTGAAATGCAAGAGGAAACAGTGGAGCATCTTCTCAACAATTGCTCCTTTTCCTCCAAGATGTGGGATTCTTTTTCCTCCATCTTCTAGCAGTCGAACGGAGACCTTGTAAGCATCATCAACACCCTAAGCAAGTGGAGAAGTGATTTCACGAATAATGAAGTGCTTAGCATTGTTTGGGCTCTAATACTGGGCTTCATTATCTGGAACACTTGGAAAGAAAGGAATAAAAGGATATTCAAGGAAAAAAAATTGCCCCTATTCCTTTATGATTAGATCCTAAAATAGCTACAAGAGACTATGAGCTCCACTGTCTGAAATCTTCCTGAGAATCCTCCCTCAGCTTCTGAATGGAGGATTCTCTGCCAGCTTGGATTACAAATTTTGATTCCCCAAAGCTTGGGCGGGAAGAATCTCTTTAAAGACTCGGAGCTTGAATTTTGGCAACCTCCCCCCAAGCAATTTTTGAAGTTCAACATGGACAGAGCCTCAAAGGGCAACCCGGGTACAGTGAGTCATGGTGGAGTTTTAAGGGGTGAAAAAGGGAATATCTTGTTTATTTTCCATGGTCATCTTGGAAAGGCCACCAACAATATGGCAAAAATTCTAGCGATAAAACATTGTTTAGAATTTTTCCTTCTTGATAAGCGACACAATGTGATTGTTGAAGCAGATTCAGAGTTAATCATTAACTCAGCCAAGAAGATCAACTGGGGTACTGCACTGGATAAGGTCTCAAATAATTGGAGGCTCAATCAAATCTTTCAAAGGATCCACAACCACCTTCTAGGCTCTGTACCATAACTTTTAAACATGTTCGAAGAACAACCAATAAGCTGGCAGATCTCCTAGCCAATCAAGGGGTGAATTGCGCAGAGGAAAAGTTTGCAACAAAATGGAAAGAGCTAACTCAACTGAGTCTTAAGGAGAAATGCCATGATCAAGCCGAGGAAGATTGGTTGATGTTCAGAAGCAGGAACATGGAGGGTAACACTGATAACCCAGAAGCGATATGAGCAGAGGAGTGTCCTTTTTTAGTTTTACAGTGAACAGAGAGCTTTGGCGGTTTATTGTTCTGAGAAGAAAACTCATTCAAAGCCTCTATAGCTGCAAAGCAGGTGGCTTTCCTCTAAGGGTTTCAGACAGGCTAGTCAAGGCCTCTTCTCACAATATCTCAGGAAAAGCTGGTTTGTCGTGTGGATGAGAGCAAGGTGCTCTTGGCACCCCCGACTTACGTTCTCTTTCGCCACCAAAAGGTTTTCCGTTTCCTGAGCGGTTTTTGCAAGCCCCACAAGTGGGAAGCAGTTTCAAATTTTTTGCAGCGAACAAATTCAGTGATTAACACGTGGCAGAGGGATCATTTGGAAAACCACCGTGATCGCAAGTTAAATAACGGCATGTAGGGTTTTGCAATATTCTTTTCCGCCATTGCATCTGTTGAATGAGATCAACGGTCGAGATCATTCAGGCTTGTTTGTGGGGCCATGTTGTTTTGGTTAGATAGTCGTTCCTCATTAGTTGCTCTTCTCCACCGTCGGTTTATGTTATAGTTTAGTTTTATAGAGTTATGTTACGAACAACTGTTCGGTTAGCTTTTAATTGTGCATCTTGGGTTGTTCTTTTTCTGAGACTGTAGTCCTTTGGTCTTGGATTTTTTTTCCGCACCATTGGTTGGCTTAACCATGGTTTGGTGCCCACTCTGTTCATGGGTATTTGTAATATATGTAAGATAGTTTTGAATTAATAACATAGAAGGATCATCTCTTACACCAGCAAAAAAAATATGATATATTGAATACACATAATCGTGAAACATTAATGATGTGGAGAGCTAATATAGATTGGCAACCTGATCTTTCAAAGCATGTGGTCATTAATTACATAATAAAATATGTTCAAAGCCTAAAAAAGGATCAGAAGCATTTCATGATATGTTGATGTGCGTTTCCTCTATTCAAAATCCAAATGAACCAACAACATGCACATATAAGAGTGTGTTATGTGAATCCATTGTTGACGAAGAGACATGTCATTTTCTTTTAGAGCTTCCTCTTTCTAAATGTAGTCATTGATTTGTGGTTCTAAATGATGGTTTGAAGGTTTTCAAACAAGTGTGTGTTGATACATATGACAATGACAATGATAATTCTCTTATTGATGCATATACCAAGCGAACTACTCATATTGAACACCTTCCATTGATAGATGTGGAAAAATCTTGGTCATATGACAAACATCGACATGGGAATAAATGGAGAGAATGAAAGAATGCAGCTATTGTACGAGTGTTTCCTCATTATAATTCAATTACTAATCACGAAGATGACAAGTTTTTAGAATTTGGTGGTCAAAGTTGATATTATAAAAGACCTTTTGTGATATCCGTAGAGGTATAGGTCACAAGTGATGAAATAATGCATAACTGGGAAAATTTTCGATATAATCCATGGCATATTGATTGTAATCCATTACCTCCAATTCAAACAGTTGAATTTGATGAAGAAGAAGTTCCAAATCCACCTACAAATTCTAGGAAAAAAAAGTGGGAGATCATTTGTGGATTATATAAGAATAAATTTATAAATTATAATGAGATTGAGATCCTTGGACATAAGGATTGTGATGATATGCATAACTGGATCGAAAATTTTATGGATGAGGAAACTTCTAATCATGTTATTCATTTCATGTCTCCAAATAAAAAGTCGAATACGATTCATAATAGAATTTGATATTATCCATGACCATTATAGATCAAGGGTTGATCCTTTACTTATGATAATCCAAGGAACTACAAGAAAGTCTTATTTGATTGGAGCTATTGAAAAGGTCTTTGAGATTGAGGTTGTTCCCTAGAAGAGCCCACTACTTCTTTTAACTCCTACAGGGATTACAACTTTTAACAAATACAATTCATTTTTCACTTCAAATATATCCTAATAGATGAAAACAACTCCTTAAATTGACCATGATTATCATCATAGTTGTATAAAATACCTTTTAAGTTGTCATTCTCACATTTTAATTATAGTTAAGCTCTCATCTTACCATTTTTTAGTGGAGAATGGATCACCTGTTGTGCCTCTTTAGATCATTGAGTAACTTCAAACCAAGTACAAGGGAAAACCATTGAAACATAAGCACAATTTTCATCCTCGAGACCACTTATAAGACATTCATGGGATAAGCTGTTTATCATGCCTTTTGTGAAAAAAAGGTAATTACTTGAAAGCAGTGATGTAGTATTTAGTTGTACTTGATTGTTTAAGCTTGGTCAAATGGCCCAAATGATGAGTATCAATGTCAAAGCATTCATAAATATTAACAAATTAAGTTGAAGAAGTACATCCATGGTGGAAATTATTGTTCCATTTCCACTATTACCCACACTCTAGATCTAAATATAGGACACCCATGCAAGGGAAAGGCCATCAAATGTATTCAAATCTACTTTAGGAAGGCGTGGATATCAAGAAAAGGAGTTACAATGGGATTTGGGCCAAGATCTATTATTGATAATTGAGGGCATGGATATCAAGCTATGTTTTTACAGTTAGAAAACAAAGAGTATTGGATGCATTATTATATAAGGTTCAAAATGATCCATTTTATTGTGATGTTCAAGTTGATTATAATGCACTTGATGAGTTACTTGAAATTGCAACAAATGTATCAAATATGATTAATTATGTTACTTTACTAGAGATATAAAATGGCGCTGAATTTGCAGTGTTGGAGGGAAAATATGGGATTGGTGATGTGTTACACAAAAATATCGTCACCTTGATTATTTACAGTCGGTGTAGGTCTATCATTACCTATACCAGCTTCCTAAGCAAGTCTTAAACCTCAGCTCTTCAAAACAAGCTTGATAAATGAGAGAAAGACATAAAAAAAGCAATGTAACTCTGGTTCCGCACTTTCTCTTACTTTTGCCTACGGGCCCGCACCTTTTGTTCAAGTTATCTGCGTACTTATACGCTCTGTATGTAAAGGGGAGGTGCGTACCCCTGTAAAAGTCAAAAGGCGCAATCTTTATCTTAAAAAACTCATCTTGGATTAATTCTAGAGTTTTCTAAAGCATTTGTTACGTGGATTGTTCGCTCCAAGTGGTTCATGCATCCCATCATAGGAGGAACTAATTCCTTGTTGAGAGGAGCTATCCCTTTGAAGGAGGACTCTATCCCTTTGAAGGAGGAGCTGGTAATTGATCTCCATTGCACTATAAATTGAGGCATTGAGTCAGTGGCTAGAGAGGTTAGAAGCTCAACTTTTGAGGGTAAATGCTAGTGAAATCAAGACTTCCTATTTGAGCTTAAGAGGAGAGATCACATACCTTTTTGGCCCCATTAGGGAGTGAGTGAAGCTTGTCAAAGTAGAGGACACTTCTTGTTGGTGTTGGACCCTGGGAGGAGCTTGTACAGCGTCAAGGCAAAGGTTGTAAAGTTCTTCTTCTTTGAATTAATACAATCAAACTCATTTTTCTCAACAAGTATCTCATGTTATTTGTTTCATGGACTCCTTGACTTTCATGTTAAATATGTTTTATAATATTGGTTATTCAGGTGCTATTTAATCGTTTTCCTTGTTTGTGTTTGCAGGTTTGTGACAAAGGAACTTACTTGGATCAAAGGAGCGAAGGCATCCCCAAACTTGCGTTGGACATGAGGTAGGCCTTAAAACACACTTGTTTCCCATTACTTATAAAGCACATTTAGAGAAATATAGTGTTTGGTTGGTTTGTTTGTCATTAGGTCTTCATTAGATTCTAGGACGGCCTGTCTTGTCCGCAAGATCGACTGATTCCGCGTGACAAAATGGCGACTCCGCTGGGGACTTGATTGTTTTCCTCGATTTTCTTTGACTTGAGAAACTTGCCTTTTTGTTTCTGTTTTTGGTTGGTTGTGTGTGGCTTTGGGTAGACTTAGTTGATTTAGATTTGTTTTTTCTTTTTCATTACTTTAGTTGAAGTCTGCAGCCTGTGCTTATATCACAGTGCGTACCTGTACGCACTTTGTTTTTGTGCACAGAGCGTACCCGCACCTAGGTAAGCTCCGCACCTGCGTACCCTGCTAAATTTTCGAAAATTTTGACTTTTTCTTTTTCAGTTAGTTTTATTTTGTTTTTCTAGTGGTTATCCTCTGCCCATGCCTGCATGTGACTGGTTGAAATCTTTCCTTGGATTGTTTCATTAGCATTAGGGTTTTAGGTGAAATCCTAGAAGTTTTGCTTGTTGGGTTTGTTTTTCGATTTGGTTGTGTAGTGGCTTTGAGCTTAGAGGCTGTAGGGACTTCAGATCACCTTAGTATCTACCAGTCTTCTTGAGAGTTTGACCATTTTTGAAATCTCCCCTTGTTGAGAAATCCGCTTTGAGTTTTCTCTTTTCAAAACTTCGATAAGCTTGTGATTGAAAGTGTGGATTTTCATTTTTTAAAAAGGAATACAAAATTGGTTGTTCTTGACTTTTTGTGATTCTGAACAAATAGTCCTTGGTTTGCTTGTGACCAAGTAAAACATCCTCAAAAAGAATTTTTGTAAGCTTGTTACTTCAAATAGAGTTTTTGTTAGTTTGTAGATCTTAAATTTGCCTTATTCAATAGTTTTATCAAAGATTTGCTTTAGTTATAGTTTTTAATTGTTTTTTAAAACAAAAAATGAAAGGTCTCTTCTGAAGAAAAAATTTGTTCTTAGTAGCATTTGAGTTTTAGAATGAAAAGAGAAATTCTTGTGGAAATAATTAGTTGTCTCATTTTTGAGTGCATTGAAACGAATACTCTTCTTTTGATTTGATTGTTAAAGAAAGATTTGTGTTTTTAAAGTATTTGCATCTCCCAACTCTTTCTTAGCTAGAACTTCATTGAAGAGAAAAGATTAGTTAGTCATCTTAAGTGCATTTTTGTAGTGATTTTGTGTCGAGTCTTTGCACCATAAGTTTCATCTCCATCACCTTTTGACTTAATCAAAAACCACTAAAAATCACGCTTAATATAAAATCAATATAAAAAAAATTTTGTTTCTAGGGCTCTGATACACCAATATAGCTTAGGCTAGTATCTTGGAGTAGGGAGTAATTAACTCTCCAAGATAAGTAAAACAAACAAGTAGTTTTATCTTGTGGTAGGAGAAATCCAATTGTTACATTTATGCTCTGGGAAAGCTCCTCTTAAAGGAGAAGCACGAGATCGTTTCCAAACCAGTGTGGGAATCAATCCTTCCTCATTGGGAAAGACGCCATATATTCACGTATTACAAATGGTAAACCTCGGATTATTTTCGAGGAGCCTGGGGTCACTTGTGTAAACCTCGGTTTATTTCGAGGAGCCTTCAAGGGGATTGAGCTTGCTACTCTGCCCTTGCGTGCGTATCAGATCGTAGACTGTTCCCCCAGGTATATTTGTTTTTGTTGGTAACCTAGTGTCCATATTCTCTAGGATTCTTCCTAAGGTGACGGTGGCGGGAAGATCCCACTGTACCTGGAGCAGACGTCGGCTAGACTCACTTGGATTTTCTGGGGGGTTCTCTTCACTCGAGACGGTTAAGTGGAGAAACTTGGTTGAGTCTATTCATTAAGCAGGTTGCCGGGGTAACTGTTCCAACCGCTATTTCTGTATCGAACTCTGTGACGTTGGATTTCATCACCAACTAGTGTTTTCGGTCCATAAAGTTACTGTTTGTGTGTGTTTGATCTCTTAGATTCTTTAGGCGTGTGCTTCAAATTTGTTTGGTTCTTTAGAGACTTTAGGTGATTTTCATTAAGATTTTACTTTATTTGTGTGTGAAGTAGTTAAAAGTCTTTAACTGTGGCTGAATTACCAAGACATTCCCGTAGACTTCGGGGTGAATCCCCTGAGTTTGTTAATGTGGATGATTTACTGAGGACTTCTCGTAGACTTCGAGGTCAACCTCCTGAAGAAATACCAAGCTACATTGAAGGCTTGAGAGTTCTCGTATCTCCCAGTAGCGGTAGAAGTGGGTCACCTGAAGAAGGAGAACCTTCTTTGGTAGAAAATTCTGATTCTCAACGAGTAGTAATTTCAGAGGTTACTGGTAGCATTGCGTCTACTAGTGATATAGGTGAAGAACCTGATGTATCTGAACCCGAATTTGAGGTTGCTCCTACTCCCGTATCAGAGTTTGTTTCTCTGACTCCTAGTGGTCCTAGTTCTCCTAGGGTAGAAACCGTAAATACCCAAGATCTTCCTGCTGGACTCATAGCGATCGAAGAACTTGCTATTGTGGATATCAAAGAAAGCTTCCCTTTTTCGGATAATCGACCTATTTTAGAGTTTAGGGAGCGTGAATCGATTTTTTATAGTCCGCCTAGGAGTACTGATTGGTACCGTTCACTGACCAATCTTTTAGAAAATCCGGGACTCAGTTTTACACCACCTCGCATTTTTTATCACCCTTCACCTAGAGATCATTATCCTGCATTGACTATGTCTAATCCGTCATCCATGTATTCCCAATCTCCGAAAGCCTATTTATACGGTGGTCCTTCTATTCTTGTTGGGTATCAGTCCATTTCTGGTACTTTTTTGGGAGCGTCTCCTCGTCCTATCGAACAAAAGTTGTTAACTGGAAGTAATGGTCCTAAACAGTTGAGTGCAGAAGAAATTCTGATGATGTCAGGTCAACCTCAAGGCAGTCAGTTACCGCCTGGGGGGCAACCTCAAGGTACTCAATATGCGCCTGGGGGGCAACCTCATGGTACTCAGTATATCCCTGGGGGGGAAACTCAAGGTACTCAATTTGCACCCGGGGGCCAACCCCAAGGATAGTACATACCTACAGGACAGTACATTCCTCAAGGTCAACCCCACACTCAATATGTACCCCAAGGTCAACCTCAGTATCAATATGTACCCCAAGGTCAACCTCAATATCAGTATGCACCCCAAAATCAATATCATTACGTACCTCAAGGTCAACCCCAGTATCAGTATGTGCCTCAGGGTTATTAACCCCAAGGTCAGTACCCATCTCAAGGTTACCAACCGCCTTTTGGTCAACCGTATTATCAACCTTACCCTCAACTCAGTTATGGTTCTTAGTATCCGCAAGGTCCATACCTCGGAACGAATTTGGTGTGGGATCCATCTCAAAATCAGAAGGTCTTGCAACCGAATGTGCAGTCGTCATCCCAACCTGGACAGGTCGCTGGTCCATCTCAGCAACCCGTCCAGTCCACTATTCAAACTTCTGCACCTTCTGTAGTTTCTCAGGCTGGGCCTAGTACACCCCGTACTCCGCCTCAAACGTCTGCTGCAACTACTGCAACATCTTCTCCATCTACCCCACCTTCTTCTGGAGTATCAGCAGCTCCAGCTTCTACTGTTCCTATATCTACTCCTCAGACCTCTCTACCTCAGTCTGGATCTACAGTCCAGACTTCGGTCCAGATGCCTGTAGGAAGTATGGTTGTTACTTCTCAACCTCAATTTATTCAATCTCCGTTCCAAGGATAGTATCAACCTCAATATGGTCCTGCTACACAGCAACCAACCTATCAGTATCAACCGTACCCTGGGTATACATATCAACAACCTTTGCAGCCCCAGTATGGTTCGGTTAATCCTGGTTTTCCAGGAGGTCAAAATATCCCGAATGTGATTCCCATTCCTAGTTATCCTGGATATCCTCCTCCTGGGGCTGGTTTGCAGACCCCAAGTTTCAGGGACCCTAATCGTCAGTTACATTCATTGCACTTGGACTTACCTGACTTGACGCGCCTTACGACCGATCCATTCAATTTCTTCTGTATTGGTCGCCAATGCGCAAAGTTGCCCAGTGACATTCCAAAATTCGAAGGTAAACCCTGGAGAGGATCCGTCGAACCATGTGATGACCTTATCATCTCTGTGTGCATACAACTTCCATTTCTGATGATTCTATTCGTTTACGTTTGTTTCAATGCACTCTAGTTGGTCTTGCGGCCAAATGGTATATCGAGCTACCGCGAGCCACTTTTTATGATTTTAGTCAGTTAGCTACCTCATTTTTAACTCATTTTCAGTTGCCAATCAGGTATGACAATGGCATGGAGCTATTAACTTTGTTAAAGTAGTTGACGTCCACTCACATCTCAGATCATATCCATGAATGGAGACGTCGACGGCATTTAGTGAAGGTTTATATCCCGGATCAAATCTTAGCTGAGTGGTTTGTAAAATCCTTGTTCCCTAAGATCACTGAAGATGTAGCTAAAGCCGGAGTAGTTACTGAAGAGCAAGTCATTTCTCAAGCACAGTACCTTGACTTAGTTTACACCCAGTCGGGTACGTTACACGAGAAGATCCCCAACCTTCCTAGTCAAAATCAAATTGCTGCTGCTCCTTCGGGGTCTCATGCCGTTGATGGTATGACTGGCACGGTGAATACTAAAAGTAAGAAGAAATCTTCTAAGAATTCTTCTCCGATAATAACCTTGCCAGATTCCCCGATAGGAGAATCTTCCCCGGAACTTTCCGCCGATATTCACGTTGTAGAATCTTCTACAGCCAAACCTAAAAATGGTGGTAAAAAGAAAGGGAAGAAGAAGAAGGATAAAGAGAAAAATCCAAAAGAGAAACCTGAAAAAGCAGAACCCTCTGAAGAAAAGCGCAAACCTCGTTATCCGTGTCTCATTTGCGATGAAGACCATTATACGAGAGACTGCCCTCATCGGGCGGAGGTTGCAAAAATCGTCAAAGGTTCCCAAACTCCTGCTGTCTTGAAGGATCCTTTTCCCGCTCAAGATAGTAAGATGATCGGTTCATCCTCTAGTGCCAATGAAGAACCCATCTTGATGATGTCTCATGTAAGGATTGCGACTCGATCGCAAGATTATGGTAGTAAAAGTCCTGTTGATGGAAAAGAAGCAGAATCTTCTCAGTCCAATCCATCAACCTCAGCTCCCAGTTCCGATCCACTACAAATCGAGAAAACTAACCCGGATTTAGTAATCAAACCGCCTACTAAGGGTGTACTTCGGAGGTCTGCTTTCAATCCACATGCGAGAGCAGCTCAGAATTAAAACATTGTTGAGGATTTAGCTGTTTCACCCTTGGCAATGTCGGCTTTGGAAGTGCTGCAATCATGTCCATCACAGCGCAAATTACTTCTTTCGGCTATAGGAGTTGTTGACATTCAGGACCCGAACCTAATAATCTTTGATCTAGAAAATAGTGCACCGTGTCTCCCCCATCAAATGGCTGTCCAGATTCCAGTGATAGTCAAAAACAGACCTGTTCATAGGACTGTGATTGACGAGGGAACTTCCACGTGCATTATGTCAATACAGTGTTGGAGATCGCTTGGTTCTCCTTCACTCAATCAATCCCCAACAATTCTTAAGGTCTTTGATGGCCGTGGGTTTCATCCGTTTGGCATTTTACAGGATCTACCTATAGGGGTTGAAGGAAAAACCATTAATCTAGATGTGGAGGTGGTTGATGCCCCTCTAGATTACAACCTTCTTTTGGGTCGTAGTTGGTCCTACGCTATGACAGCTGTTGTCTCATCGGTCTTTCGGCTTATCAAGTTCCCTCACAATGGAAAGATCGTAACTATAGACCAATTGTCATACTTTTCATCTAACCCAGCCTCTGCTGAGAGCATTCAGCACATTGGCAAAGCGACGATCCCTTATAAGGATGTTGGTGTAGGGTTAGTCAAAGATTCCGATTTACTGGGCACTTTTCCTTTCCCTCCTATCAACACATCATCTTCTACTGCAACAATTCATATGATTTCATCAGGAACCATCATTAATGATGATCCTTGGATCATTCCTTCTAAAACTGAGTTAGACTCATTTGGTACTCTTATGCCTTTGAGTCCGTATGAATTTGCATATCAGACTGTGCAGTCGTTTTCCGACCCAATATCAACCCAAATCGACTTAATGAACGAAGTCCATGCAGAATCATTTTCAACATCAACCTCGGAACTAGAAATATTTTCCGAACTTGTTCAATCCGATGAGCAAATTTATGAAATCCTATGTGTCGATCAGTTACCATGGGAAATCTACATCACAGATCTTCGTTTTTACCCGAGAGAGATCATTTTGAAAACGATTTTTCATCAATCTTTACAGCTGAATATGTTAAGGACGCTCAGAACCAGTGAAACATCCTGACTCTGAGTTAAATTTGGGAAATATTTCTAAAACCATTCCCCTTGACATTTCAGTTAAGCCTGGAATAATTGAAAACATTCATATAGGTGCCTCTTGTACGGACAATGAAATCAAAACATACAAGGCCCTATTTCAAGAATTCCGCGACGTGTTTTCCTAGTCCTATGAGGAAATACCAGGAATCGATCCAGCAATCGTAATTCATGAAATTAAAACCTACTCGGACGCTAAACCCGTTCGCCAACGTTTACGTCAAATTCACCCGAGAAAAGCTGCTGCGATTAAAGCAAAAATTGAAAAACTGTTGAAAGCGGGTTTCATTTATCCAATCCCGTTAACGAATTGGGTATCGAATATTGTTCCTATGAACAAAAAGCAAGAAACAATAAGAATCTGTATCGACTATAGGGATATTAATCGAGCATGTCCAAAAGACAATTACCCTACACCCTATATCGATCAAATTATTGATGATTGTGCTGGCAGTGAAATTTTCTCCTTTATGGATGGTTTTTCGGGCTACAATCAAATCAATATTCTGCCTGCCGATCAACCAAAAATGGATTTCATTTGTCCATGGGGAACATTTTCTTATTGCAAATTAGCTTTCGGCCTTAAGAATGCCGATGCAACTTTTCAAAGGGCTATGTCTTACGCTTTCCATGATATAAAACACATTGTGCAACCTTATCTCAATGACTTGCCTACTCATTCCTTACATACAGCTGATCACCTTATCCATTTACGAGCAATCTTCATGAGGTGTAGGCATTATCAAATTCGGTTGAATCCCCACAAGTGCGTGTTTTGCATTGAAACGGGTCGATTACTGGGATTTGTAGTTTCAAAAGCCGGCATTCGTGTCGATCCTTCGAAGGTCGACGCTATCATCAAATTGCCTCCTCCTTCGAGTCTTCGCCAACTCCAAAGTTTGCAAGGGAAATCAAACTTTTTACGTCAATTTATCCCTAACTACGATGAGATTACAAAGGGTTTTACCCGGTTGTTGAAACAAAATGCTTCATTCTTTTGGGATGAGATAGCTCAGAAATATTTTGATGCGTTAAAACATGCGTTGACCCATGCACCACTTTTGCATCCTCCCAACTACAGCCAGGACTACTACCTGTATCTCGCCGCTTCCTATTCCACCATTGGAATGGTGTTAGTTCAGGAAGATGAATTCGGTACGGAACATGTGATATATTACCTTAGTCGCACGTTGAATCCAACTGAGCTAAAATACTCACATGTGGACAAATTGGCCTTGGCAGCTGTCCAAGCTATCCAACGATTTCGTCACTACATTTTATTACGCAAAACTACAGTCATTTTTGATTGCAACCCCATGATCTATATTTTGACCAAACAGTTGCTTGGGGGCAAGTACTCCAAATGGACTGTCATCTTGCAGGAGTTTGATTTGGAATTTGTAAATTCCAAGTCAAAGAAATCTTTAGTTTTCGCGGAACTTATGTGTGACTTCCCTCATGTTGATTCAGAAACTGTGGCGGAGGAGCCCATTGCGGACGAATACTTGTTTCTAATCGGCACTTTAGATCCATGGTATGGAGATATCATCACTTATCTCCAAACCAAAACCTTTCGCCCCGATCTTTCACGATCCGACCGTCGAAAAGTCCGATTTCAATCCCAGCAATTCAAAATTATTGGTGATACTCTTTATCGCCTAGGGGCAGACTCTATTTTTCGACGTTGTTTGACTCATGAGGAAGCCGAAAGGGTCTTAAATGACTGTCACTCTGGAGCGTGTGGCAGTCATATGTCTGGGTATGCCACTGCCCAAAAGATATTGCGCGCTGGCTATTTCTGGCCGTCTTTGTTTAAAGACTGTTTTACTGCGGTCCGAAAATGCCACAATTGTCAAATTTTTGATCGAAAGATGCGCGCTCCATCTGCTCCTCTTCACCCTATAATTTCCGTTGGTCCTTTTTCAAAATGGGGTATTGATTATATTACATGTAACCCTCACTCGGGGGCATGCGTACATTATCCTCGCGGTAGATTATTTTACTAAGTGGGCCGAGGCGATGCCTACATTTGAAGCAGACGGCAAAACAGCTGCAATTTTCATATTCAATCATATAATTGCTAGGTTTGGTGTTCCAAAAGCAATTATCACTGACCATGGGCATCATTTTCGAAACATTATGATGACAGAACTTACAGACCAGCTTGGCTTGCGTCATGACATTTCAACTCCTTATTATCCACAAGCTAATGGTCTGGTTGAAGCCATCAACAAAGTCTTAGTCATCATGATCCGACGGATCATCGGGATTCATCGGTCGAACTGGCACAACATGTTATTCTCAGCGCTGTGGGCATACCGAACTTCAGTCAAAACATTAACAGGGTTCACTCCTTTCCAACTAGTTTATGGTTTGGAAGCTGTGTTACCTATTGAATGTGAAATCCCGTCATTGCGAATGGCCATCGAATTACTTCCAGCTACTTCTGAAGAGGAAAGACGTTTAGTATACTTAGCTCAACTAGATGAGAATCGCCGCGATGTTGCATTAGCGATCGAATCTCATGCTAAACGTATTAAGGCTCAGTATGATCAAAATGTAACCCCTCGAAATTTTTCGGAAGGAGATTTAGTCCTTTTGTACAATCAAGCAAATGATAAATTGGGCGTTGGAAAATTCGTGCCTATGTGGCATGGTCCCTTTGTTGTCAAGCGAAAGCTAGCGAAAGGGGCCTATGAGTTGGTAGACTTTGACGGGGTCTCTTTAGGTAAACCCAGAAATGGTCTTTACCTGAAAAGATATTATGCTTAAAGCGAGTGTGGACATTTTTAGTTAGGTTAGTTGTTCTTCTAGCTGGTGTGTTTTAGATTAAAGTGTGCTTAGCTTAGAGATTGAGTTTTTCGTCGTTATTCCTACTTATCTTGGTTTTACGTTTGATGTCGCAGATGTCGACGCCTCTTCAAACATATATTGGGTACGCTGATGGCACTTGTCGTAGTACACGGAATATTTCTTCCGCAACTTGGGTTATCTATTCACCCTCTGACGAGTTGGTATCTATGCATGGGGTAAGCCTCGGTCAAACAACAAACAACATTGCAGAGTATAGTGCAGTGGTGGAATTATTATCTGAATCTATTTCATTTGGGATTCGGATTTTGATAGTGAGGTTAGATTCTAAACTCGTTGTATTACAGCTTAATAGAGTATACGCCATTAGAAATCCAGTCTTATTAAGATTATTTTTGAGAGTGCGTCTCTTGGAACATGAATTTGATTACATTGAATATTAGCATATTCCAAGATCTTTAAATACATTAGTAGATGCAATTGCTTCTCAAGTGTTAAGTAGACATGTGCGATAATCATACAAGTAAATTTAAAAACATTCCATAACATGTTTAACAAGACAAGTCAGTAATAACGATATCATATTATATATATAGGAGTGTGTCAAAAAATACATCGTCTTCGATCATAGGTTGAAAAACACCTTATGATCGGCAAAAATGATAGGTACAAAAAAGCAAAATGTCACATGTGACTACATAAGCGATCATCCCATCACTGGTGATAATCTCAATATGAAACCACTGCGGGGGCCACCTTACAAAGGAACCTCCTAAAAGGTCCCGAAACTCCAATCACATAGCGTTGAAGCTGACGAGGGATGTCATCTATGCTAGTCTCAGGAATGTCCCCTGTCAAGTGCTCTAGGTGACTCTCCAACTCAGCCAAGGTCTCTGCTGACTCATCCTGTGGGGCTGGAGCTGGCGCAAGTGGTTGCCTTCTCTCGAAAGGCCGGAGAGCGGCTGGTCGCTGTGGACCCACATCTGCATTTTAAAATTATTGCTATCAGTTTTGAGACGATATAAAAAAATAATAAAAATTAACATTAGGAAAATGTTGAAAATGATTATCTAAGTCATCCCACATCCCTCCTGGAGGAAGAGCCATGTCTGGTTCTCCACGAAAGTAAATCCCAGTATATGGAAAGTCCTGGATAGAAAAGACCTAATGTTCCAACGACTGGAAGAACTCATATTTTAACCGGATGACCTCGGTCCCCTCGTCAGGATGACGGGCCATAACTGCGACCCATCGCATCCGTCTAGGCTCTCGGGGATGCCCAGCTACAACTGTGAGGTGCTGTGGGATGAGCATAGGAATCTGCTCCAGGCCAAAGCTGATGACTATAGCACCATAACCAAAAGTCTTTAGCCGTCCGTTCTTGGCCCTGGTCAATTGGCCCTTCACATTGGCCAACACAGCATCGCACCAGTTGAAAACGGTGCCCTGAAAGCAATCAACTTCAATACGCATCTGGGATCCCGTGGCAATGTGTAAAGCGGCAGCCGTGCAAAGTCGAGTGACAGTGAATGCAATTACTTTTAGTTCAGGAAGGGTTATGTACTTGATGTCTATCCCTTTGTCTCGAGACTGCTTATTCAGTACTCTAGTCGAAGGCTATTGACAGACTGGCCACCCGCCCTAGCCCCGAACAGGGTCAAGTCAATGCCTCTCTTAGGCAAACTAGTCAAAAAATATATGTTCGCCGGCTCAATATCGAGCTGGTGGCCACCAATCAAGAAGCACTGGTCCTGGACGTTCCACCTGTCAACCATCCACTGCAAAAAGTCCACCTGAGCCCTCATGCCAGGAATGGCCCAGTATTTGTACAGTCCGCATGCCCTTAAAGCATCCAGCGAAGGTTGATGATTCCATGCAGCTACATCCACATCCTCGTGCTCGCGTTCTCGCCAATCTAGCATGGTGTACTCCCTACATCAAACCAAAAGATCAATTAGAATGCTAGAATTATTTTTCTTTGGTCAATTTTGAGAATTTTTGGTTGGAAACCCTTGCGCCGGGGTACACACCCTCCCTTTAGACACAGTGCGTGGGACCGCACTTTGTCCTAAGGGAAGGTGCGGACCCAGACCTTTTTCCCAATGGAGAAAAAGTCGGGGTCTGCAGGTTCGCAGTGGTGGACCTGCATACCCCGAGCGCGGGTTTTTCGCCCAAAAACCCTCCTAAAAAATCAAATAAATGACTAAAATGGAAAACTAAACGGATGAAAAACAAGAGGAGGATGATGTGGATTACCTAGTGAAGATGGCGTCTGATTCCGACGGTTGGATTCTCCGCAATCCTCTCTGGAAGTTTTCAAAGCAAAAGCTCTATTTCCTCACCCAAATCACAAATGGTAAAAATGAATTGTAAAAACCCCTTTTTATAAGTTTTTTGAGTAAATAAATTTCGAATTTGTTTATGTTTCACTTTAAAAAGGTATTTTTGCGACATTTTTATCTCTTTCAAGCAGGTATGAGTAATGTTTGTGTTTTTGTGCAAGATAACAGGATTATTCAGGCGAAATCGATCATTTTCCACTAGAGTCACCTTTTAAGCCCTTTTCTGACTCCTAAAACATGAAAAGATTGCCAAGTTTCTCTTTTAAACTCGTTAAAATGGAATTAAAAGACGGTCAATTTACAGCTCTTTTTCAACCGTAAAAACATAAAAAGATCGCCGGATTTTTGTCGTTTCAAATTCGATATTGGTTATAAAACGACATGTCCTTGGTCGCTTTTTTACTTTTTCGGATCAAAGACACTAATAACGAAAAGTACTCTTTGGTCGTAAAAGATCAAGCGGTTCTCTCAAGTATTATTTTATACTTTTTCGGGCTTGGGAGACACAAATTTACGAAAAAGTCAAACCCTGGAGTCTTCTTAAGTTTTTTCATACTCTCTAAAAATGAAAAACGCCGAGTTTCTCCTATACTGGACTCGTTAAAATTCGACAGTAAAGGACCTGTTCTATTACAATCAGGAATGAACCACTCCTTCTTAGGGTTCGCATTTAAACTAAGTTGGACTCACCCGAAGGGTGAGCTTATAATCAAGCATATGTTATCCTCCTCAATCTTGTAAAAAATAAAGAGGTACTTGCCAGAAATGGTGGGGGAAAAGAGAGAAAAGTGAGTATGTTTGTCATACTCTATAACCACTCTTGAACACGACACTTTCATTCACCTGGGTTGGGAAATCCTTTACCTAACAGTCGATCGAACCATATTGAAATTCTTCAGCCGGTTTCTGGGTATTAACTTTGGGTCAATCATCACCAAACCATCTATCACGTCATTATGTGTTCAAGAGCTCAGTGCAAATAAGCCATTCATCTGCAAAATGTCTGTCATCCTTCTTGACCATCCCTGGGTCAGTCCTTGCAACTAAATTTATTCAACTTGATCTATGATTTCATGTCATGAGCTTGCTTACGACGGATTGCTTTCTATCGACTCCGACTCATTATCTAGAAAGATGATCTAGGAATCGTCAGTACCTTGAGATCTGCATGCCTCAATGGCAGGTTTCTCACCTTTGACGATAATTCACATCATCGACTTTCGATCAAAGGATTCCGTGACATGTTCGACATCAACACATCTTTTCACATTTCATGGATTGTGCTGAGTACTTTGAGAGCCATTGTCATTATTGGTGGTTTCTCTCACGCTTGTTAACAGTTTACATCATTGACTGGTAATGAAGCGGTTTCTACCATGTTCGACTTCGACACATTCATTCGCATGGATAGAATCGTACTGTTTCGAGAAGTAGAAATGAAGAGCCTGGATCTAGTTTCCACCATCCAGGCTGCGAGGAATTTTGTATGCATTATACTATGGACTATTCATAAACAGATGGCTGCATCCATATTGTGTCCACATGTGTCTATACTTATGATGTGTTACGAGATCATTCCTATATCAGAGCAGTAGTTAGTTTTCTAGTCAGTTTTCAGTCTCTTAGTCAATTTTTATCTGAGTATGGGAATGCCTACCTCAGCGCTGATATGATCTCATATATATATTTTGCATTGAATGTTTTTACAGGTTCCAACCAGGCTCTCCGCAAGATGATCCTCGAAATGATAAAGTACTTCACTCTTCCTAAATGATAAAAGAAAAATCCTCATCTACTACAGACTTCAAACTTTAGGGGGCAATTTGTTACACAAAAATATCGTCACCTTGATTATTTGCAGTCGGTATGGGTCTATCACCACCTATACCAGCCTCCTAAGCAAGTCTCAGACCTCAGCTCTTCAAAACATGCTTTGGAAATGAGAGAAAGACATCAAAAAAGCAATGTAACTCTGGTTTCGCACTTTCTCTCACTTTTTCCTGTGGGCCCGCACCTTTTGTTCAGAGTATCTGCGTACTTATACGCTCTGTATGTAAAGGGGAAGGTGCGTACCCCTGTAAAAGTCAAAATGCGCAATCTTTATCTTAAAAAACTCGTCTTGGGTTAATTCTAGACTTTTCTAGAAGCATTTGTTACGTGGATTGTTCGCTCCAAGTGGTTCATGCATCCCATGAGAGGAGGAAATCCCTTGTTGGGAGGAGCTATCCCTTTGAAGGAGGAGTCTATCCCTTTGAAGGAGGAGCTGGTAACTGATCTCCATTGCACTATAAATTGAGGCATTGGGTCAGTGCCCAGGGAGGTTAGAAGCTGAACTTTTGAGGGTAAATGCTAGTGAAATCAAGACTTCCTATTTGAGCTTAAGAGGAGAGATCACATACCTTTTTGGCTTCATTGGGGAGTGAGTGAAGCTTGTAAAAGTAGAGGAGACTTCTTGTTGGACCCTGGGAGGAGCTTGTACAGCGTCAAGGCGAAGGTTGTAAAGTTCTTCTTCTTTTGAATTAATACAATCAAGCTATTTTTCTCAACAAGTATCTAATGTTATTTGTTTCATGGACTCCTTGACTTTCATGTTAAATATGTTTTATAATACTGGTTATTCAGGTGCTATTTAATCGTTTGCCTTGTTTGTGTTTGCAGGTTTGTGACAAAGGAACTTACTTGGATCAAAGGAACGAAGGCATACCCAAACTTGCATTGGACATGAGGTAGGCCTTAAACACATTTGTTTGCCATTATTTATAAAGCACATTTAGAGAAAGATAGTGTCTAGTTGGTTTATTTGTCATAAGGTCTTCATTAGATTCTAGGAAGGTCTATCTTGTCTGCAAGATCGAATCATTCCGAGTGACAAAATGGCGACTCCACTAGGGACTTGATTGTTTTCCTCGTTTTTCTTTGACTTGAGAAACTTGCCTTTTTGTTTGTGTTTTTGGCTTGTTGTGTGTGGCTTTGGGTAGACTTAGTGGATTTAGGTTTTTTATTTTTCATTACTTTAGTTGAAGTCCGCAGTCTGAACGTGCATCACAATGCGTACCTGTACGCACTTTTACTTTGTGCATAGAGCATACCCACACCTGTGTAAACTCTGAACCTGCGTACCCTGCTAAAATTTTGAATTTTTGAATTTTACTCTTTAAATTAGTTTTTATCTTTTTTTTATAGTGGTTATCCTCTGCCCATACCTACATGTGACTGGTTGAAATCTTTCCTTGGTTTAATTTCATTAGCATTAGGGTTTTAGGTTAAATTCCTAGGAGTTTTGCTTGTTGGGTTTGTTTTTCGATTTGGTTGTGTAGTGGCTCTGAGCTTAGAAGCTGTAGGGACTTCAGATCACCTTAGTGTCTATCAGCCTTCTTATGAGTCTGACCATTTATGAAATCTCCCCTTTTTGAGGAATCCGCTTTGAGTTTTCTCTTTACAAAACTTCGAAAAGCTTGTGATTGAAAGTTTGGATTTTCATTTTCAAAAAGAAAACAAAATTGGTTGTTCTTGACTTATTTGTGATTCTGGACAAATTGGTCCTTGGTTTGCTTATAGCCAAGGAAAACATCCTCGAAAA
>APFE030324726.1:0-34251 GCA_000404065.3 Pinus taeda | reverse complement strand
TACCGAGATATGCTTACAACCAGAAATGGAAATAAACCAGCTAGGGCGATGGTAGCTTATCTCTGAGAGAAGATGTGCGGCTACATGCCTCTGAACTATTCCGAACTGTGTTACAATGAGGCTCGAATGCCTATTTATTGTTGAGAAACAATGGAAAACAATTCACATTCCAAAACCTACCCCTAGAAGATGAAACACCAAATTGTGGGCCCCGTTTTGGGTAAATTGGTACATCAATTTCCCGGGCTCGTAACTTTGGCATACGATCTCCGTTTGATGCGTATGATAGCTTGTTAGAAAGATCTATCCGAGAACTACCACTTTGGGAAGGGAAAAATCAGTCCATGGACCCATGTTGCCCCCAGATTTCCCAAAAAACGTCATTTAGGGCCTCAAAACGGCTCTGGAAGTTTAGGACCCGAAAAAAATGCAAAAAATAGTAAATTGTGCTACAGTTACGGAAACTGAAAAACTGAAAGAGACAGTTGCGGAGGTCCAAATGGGATAGGTAGGTGGCCACCAACATCCACCTGGATCACAGATGTCATATAATTCACCGTTTTTTAATGTCATAGGTTCTAGAAAGGTTTCAGTTGCCTTGGATATATTTCTAGACCCTCCCTTCTCCAGCTCTCTCGGGTGCTTAATGCGAGCGAATGTCTCTTGAGGGTCTACGCAATGCTACTATGTGTCCTCCTCTTCAGTCTTAACTGAAGGTGACTGTGTGCCTTTGTTAGAGCCCCATTCTGCGCCACCTATTAGTTTTCCTACCTCTTTTCCTATCTCCTTTGCTTGGGCCTTCTCAGCGGCCACCTTCTTCTTCTTTTCAACCAGCTGTGCCAGCTTCTGCTTGGTCTCTTCCTTCTTCTTTTATGCAGCAAACTTCCTTCCACCCACTACTAAGTCTGTGGTGGTGTGCCACTCCACAGGCCATTTATCCAACACTGCATTGACGGTATCATCTATGGCTAGGCACAGAAAATTTTACCACTTCTGCACAGGGTCCTTCAGCACCCTGATTGAAATCTGATGGAAATCAACCTTAAACTCAACATAGCTATGCAGGTTAGCATATACTCTGGGTGACTATCATGGCCTGCGATTAATAGCCATCCTGATATCTATTTCCATCAAGATCGAGAAGTTCTTCTTGTCTTAAATGTGCTTCGTGTCCTTGGCTGCCCATAATGAAGCATACTTTGCTACTTCAAGAAGGCCTCATGCAACTGAGGGGAATTGGATCTCCTCTGGTAGCTCCCATGCTACAAGCGTGATCGATAGCAAGAGCCATGCATAGTGGAAGGTCCTTCTTTTCTCTTGCACTTCACAATAGTTCGCGTGGAACTCTTTGCAAAGGTAATCTAGCCAGTTAAACTGGACTCCTTCAACACACTACTGTGCGAGTGCAACGACAGGTGTCAACACCTCATCAGTTTGGCACTTCCACATCACCTTCCCTGCAAGGATCTATATTGCCACCTTCACAATGGGGTCACAGATTCTGGAAATAGCATACCTGCATGACTTCTTCACCAATTTGAACTTCTCTTTCATTGATTCTGTGAGCGCCTACTTGCCACCCTTGCCACCAAAGATCATAGCTAGATCTTCTCCTGTATATGGCAGGCACTTTATTCCATGAATCAACATATGAATGATGGGTATTGGCTCCTCGAGTCATAGACACCCATCATGCACCAAGAACAATAGCTTCTTGATGACCAAAACTGTCACGAGGGTGCGGTTATAGTGCGACACCCAGAGCAGGTTGAGTAATCTTGCCTTTTCTACTCCTCTGAGCCACTTCCGTGATTCCAGTGCAGTCATCCCCATATTCGTGTCTATGATGCAGTGCAGTGCATCAACTCTTTAGTCACCAGGTGCAGGAAATTCTCATGGTCCACCAAGTCCCAGTATTCTAGCTTCAAAATCAGCACCCGTACCAAACATGGACCATCAAAAGTGATTTTATCTAGTAGCAGAGGGGTTTGCAGGGGAGTCTTAATTTCATCGATGTCCTTTGGGACCTTAGACTTAGGCTTGCATGGAGAGACATACTCTGGAAATCATGTGATAGGGTCGGCACCCTGGGCTTCAACCCCCTCTATTTCTACTCCCACATCCTCATTGTCCATGGGAATGTCTTTGATATCCTCCTCTTTTGCCTCTAGGTTTATGGCCTTGCCTCTCTTTTAGGAAGTGTGCTTTGGTGGGTTTTGTCTTGGCGATGTGGTCACTAGTATGGCAGGTTGCTTTCCCTTCTTGTCTTTCATCATCTCCTTGGTTTGGGTTGGCTTCAGTCTCGATGTTCTCGGGGATTTAAGGACCTCCGCCAATAATTTAGCCACTTTCGGGGCAGCTACCTTGGTCCCCATGTCAATTTCCTACACATTCTCCTCAGTTGCCACTCCTTCAGTGTTCATAACTTCTGCGTGTGTCGACATGACGGTATTTACCAATGCTTGTGTCTCGTTTGGCAATTGTTCAAATATCGGACTTACTACCAGATCTTAAAAGAATTCATAGTAAATTTGCACCTAAGAGCGTAACAAATTAATTCGCAAAATTCCAAGTGTTTTTTGCTAGAAAATCACTTATAATTTATAAGGAATTTTGAATTCAAATCCAACCATTCGCCCTAAAATCGATTCATTAACGTTGGATTGGCAGCATAGTTTCAAGGATATAAGCCATAAATTCCATCATAGATGTTATCTTCCCACTCCATTTGGCCTCACTTCTGTCGTATTTTCATCAACAATGACTTTAACAGTCACTTTCCAACCAACGTGCACAATTTCTCCATGGGTAGTGCAGCTCCCTTCGCACTGTCGTGGACCCAGTGACACGTCCTCATTCTGTTCCATCTTCTAATCACACAGCTATCCAATCTGGGTAGTATAGTTTATAATCTTGCGCCATCCTTCAGTTACCTGGAGTGCTAAGACTATGCTACATTCATTTAGTTACATGTTTGGACCATCGATGTATGGCTTCAAGAGACTACCATTCACCTTTCCTCGGAAGGGTTCTCCATTTAATATGACTAGCTGTACCACTCCTCCGTCGGTAATCTCCTTTATAACATAAGGCCCTAACTAGTGCATCTTGCATTTCCATGGAAATTTATCAAACTTACTATCATATAACAAAACCAGGTCATTTAACTTAAATGTGCATCGCTTGATGTGTCGATCATGCCATAAATTTTCGTGCTGCTTTTGGACCTGCTGGTGAAATAAAACCAAAAATCTTTCTTCTTCGAGCTCATCCAGCCATGCAAGCCTCTCCTCCAGGGCTCTGTGATCCATCATACCTATGAGCGCTGCCATGTGCAGACTAAGTATGATGTATTCCATATGCATTACTACTTCCACACCATAGACAAGCCTAAAAGGGGTTTGTCCAGTCAACTTCTTGCATGTCGTCTGATAAGCCCACTGTACTGCAGGTATGTGTAGGTCCCAATCACTTCGCTGAGCATTACAAACCTTGGTCAGCATGTTTTCAAGCACTTTATTGAATGCCTCCACTGTCCCATTAGCTTGTGGGTGATAAGGTGTGGTCTTATGGTGATATACCTGAAATTCCTTCGTCAGTGCATCGATCATCTCATCCAAGAAGTGCGTACCATGTGTTATCACTCAGGTTGTTCCCCAAAACTTGTGAGAAAGGGGAATACGGCCGAGTTAACCACTGAACAATCTTTTAGATGCAAGTTCTAGCCAGTTTGCATCCAGAGAGGGCTCTCTCTTTATAATTTAGCTTTGTGTCAAGGTATTTTAGGCTAGTTATGACGTATAGGGTTTTGTTTTAAGTTGGTTGGATGATGATTTTCAATAAAACAGGGATGAAAGTCTAAGAAGTTCAGTCCATTGGGCTATGGAGTCTAAGAGTGTATACTGTTGGATATGGTTTTTCTTTGATTGAGGAGGCACTACAGAGTAAGATAATTAGATCATGGAGAAATTTATAAACTGAAATTGGATGGACATGGAGGTTAGGGGGTGAAAGGCAATTAAGAGTCTTTCATCATGCTAGCAGAGGTAAAGTGAATGAATATTTCAGGGAGAAATTTAAGAATTCCCTAAGTATACTCAAGATGTAAGAACCAGGGGAAACAAGAGCAATAAAGAATTCCTTCTTATGCTAGTTTCTGAAGAAAACATAAAGAACAACAAAGATTGAACACAGAGTACAGCAAAGTAAGTTCTGGGTTATTATTTTTCCCTGCTGTTAAGATTATGAACACAAATGATACATAAAAACACAAAAATTGTAAAACATGAGTTAAAAAGACTTATTGATCCATGAAGTAATTCAAGAATTCTGCAACATAGTCCACTGTCATCAATCCCACATCCAAAGAGTTCAGTTCATCAACAACGCATTCCAACTGCCTTTTATTCAGAAGAGTTCTCAGAGTTACAACGCAGTTCCAGAAGAGATATCACTAACCCATAATACATCTCACGGGGAGGTATTTATACGAAAAAGGAGTTACAAAATATCTTATGGAAAAATATCCCACAATAACTTCATTCATCTACTTTACAGGAGAAGTAAATGAGAGAAATGAATGCAGGAGTAAATGTTGGTGTGCTGGCTGTTTAGTTGGTCAGAGATATTTGACTTTTTGAATAGAGTAGGTCGGCTGGTAGCTGTCCCTTGATTTTGTGTTCCTGCGTTGTTGTTCCGGCTTGACTCCCTTTCTCTATTGTCTTCATCTTTATGATATGTGCCACGTGTTTTGCCATCGGATTAAATGTAGATGATAAAGAAAAGTCAACACTACCTGGGTAAGACCTCCAACATGCTCTGCCACCATTGATCTGTTGGCAACTGGTGTCTTTGCAGTTTTATTAATGTTTCATCAGCTTCAGTATACCTGTAGAAGTTGGGTTGGACTTCAAAAAGATGATTTATCTCATGTTAGATATAGAACAACTTTTCCAACTTGTCATATAAGCTCTGTCCAGAGGGAGGTCCTATGTTTTCTGAAGTGCTTGATGATGCTGTGATCTGATTAGCAACATATGTATTTACCCTGTGAGCATATTGTTCATGTGTCAATAGTCTTTGATTGTTGGTTAACAAATTGGGTAGACCCTTTTGCTGCAAGACTGTAAACTTCTCTGTGAAGGCATTTATTTCCATCTGCATTTCTTGGCACTTTCTTTCGAGATTCTGTATAAAATTCCTCATGGTTAGCACCTTTTTCACTGTCAAAATAGTGCTTGTTCTATCCCTGATCTCCAGAGCTGCTATTTGTTCCCTGGTATGAGTGTTCAAAAAATGAATTAGTCTATTGGCTTGCTCAGGCATGTTTCCCAATGATGCTCTGGCCTTTTGAATCTCTACTTGGGCCCTTTCTATCAATTCAATTTTCTCATGGATCGTCTGAATTGATTGCCATTGATCAATGATGGACTGGCCAATTTTGGTCCACAAAATTGTTTTAATTTCTGCCAGAGGTTTATGAAGGGTGAGATATTTCTCTAAGGATTTCACCTTATTATCCAAGGCCTTCACCTCTCTGGTTTTCTCTGCCACTGTTATCTTAGATTTGTCATATCTTACCTCTAGCTTGGCCAACCTTTCTTCTGCCTCTTTAAGCTCTGACATTTGGACTTCTAGCTCTTTTACTGCTTTCATCATTTCTTCCATGCTCATGCTGGTATCTGGTTCTGGTGTTTCGGCTACCACTGAAGCATCTATGGCCGATGTACCTGTTGTTGATGTTGGGATAGTGGGAGGAATTGTTGTTGTGACTATGGGGGGAGCACTGGTAATTGTTGGAGCTGTTTCAGGTGGCTGGGAGGTCGAATGTCCCTACTTGGCTTGCAATGCTTTCTCCAACTCTTGCTCTGTTTGAGTTAGC
Organism: Pinus taeda; assembly: GCA_000404065.3. Lineage (NCBI taxonomy): Eukaryota > Viridiplantae > Streptophyta > Pinopsida > Pinales > Pinaceae > Pinus > Pinus taeda. The sequence goes on along the minus strand of APFE030324726.1, from coordinate 28,370 downwards.
CTTTGATTCATCCTCATCAGCAAATCCATTACGTCTTCTTCTACTTTTTGTTGTACAAGTTCTATAGTTTGTGGGTTCATGGTGATAGGAAACTTCAATTGCTTCCTAAGTGCAATAATATCTTCTTCCTTTTTCTTTATCATTGCTTTGATGCCCTTGGCATCCTTGGGATCATGTCCCAACTCAATAATTATCTCTTCTAGGGTCTTTATTCTATTGTCTTTAGCTAAGGAAGATATCTTTTCCAAATCCAATTGGGCATATGTACTACTTAATGACTCCTTCAATTGGTGGGCCAGCATTTCCTTGTCTTCCAATGTAGCATAGACCATTTCACCAGTTTGTTTGCGCAGTTAAATCTGGTCCATTGGGTGTATATCTCTAGCAAGGACCTCTATATTTGTTCTTATGTAGTCAGCTGCAGACTGTGGTTGCTAAACCTTAGGCTTAAAATGACTTAAGATCATCTTCTCCTCCTTAATGGCATATGCTGCCATTAGTCTTTGCTGTTTGGAGGGTGTCATTTTGAGAAATTGATCATAAAGCTGTATTCTCAATGACTCATTCTGGGCCTTAATCTCCATGAATGTTCCTTTAATATCAGAACGTTGCTTACTTTGCGGCCTTAAGGAAGAAACTTCCATACCATGCTGCCTCTCCATTTCTTGCCTGTGAGAGCTGGTGGATGTCTGTTGGCTGGTTGCCCTCTCCTCTCTTGGGCTTTTTGTGATTTCCTCACTAATTTCCTCTTCAGGTAGAGGATCTACTCTTTTCCTTTTGGCCCCTAGCTGCTTTGTTGATCCACTTGCAGGTGTGGTCTTTTGTTTGTCCCTTTTCTTGCTCCTTTCCTCATTGAGAGGAGTCTGTAATGCTAGTACCTCTGGTTCTAATGAAGGGGCGTGCCCTTGACCCTGTTCTTTTAAGGTAGTTGGCAGGTCTGTCATTGTATCTCGCTCTGTGTCTATTACCTCCTTGCCCTTTGTTGCTCCTGCTATTGGAGTAGTCCTTTCTTGGGCAGCTTGTTGTGAAGCTGCAGCAGTTGAAGTGCCTTCTCCGATCTGTTGTGGCACTTTAAATGACACATGCCCAAAAGAATCTAAGTCAAGAGTCTTTTCAAGATTTTTCATATTTTGTTCCATTTTCTCTTCCTCAGTGAGTTGTTCAATTAGTGTGCCTTCTACCCACTCATATTGGTCGGCAAATTGTTCTATTTCAGGGATGTTGCAATGTTCATAGGCTGACAGCCTATATTTTATTCTTCTTGCATTGATAAAGCCATTTGGGTCATAGGGTACCCACCAAAGCTCATCTTTAATCTGAATTGTTCACCCAATATCTGGTCGGCCTCTTTCCATCCTTCTTTTTTGTTCATGATGTGGGGGCCTAACTGGTCTCTTAATTTCAATTGAGCCTTTTTCTTGGTACTATGAAAATGAGTGAAGTCTGAATTGATGAATTGCCTGAAATATTCCAAGGAAAACAGTCTCATTGGTACATATCTTGGCAGCCTGTAGGGGCACAAATCACAGCCATATATCTTGATAATAGTGTGATTCGGGTAGAAATACCAGTCACCTATTTTGTAGCTTTTAGAGAGCTGTAATATTTTTTGCATATCATAAGACAGTCTAGGAGGAGTTCTCATCAGGAGAGAAGAGACTGGATAGAAAAACATGTCAATAAACTCACAGTAAGAGTAAGGAGAGTTGTGGACTTGACGAAAGGCTGGGGTCCCAAAAATCATAGACCTCTTTTCTCCTTTAGAGTCCAATTTCCTGATGGGAAATTGGAAACTATCTGGCTGATAATATAGGAACAGATGATATATGTAGGATGAATATTTGAAGACTCCCTCCATGTCTAAATTCAAGAGTTGGTCATGGAACTTGTTGGCAATAAATTTAGCATAGTTGTATTTGACAGCAGGGGGTTTCCCTGGGGTGAATATGGATAATAAGACTAGTGTAGTCTCATCAATATATTTACTTGTCTTGAACCCCATAATGTAAGATATCATATCAACAAGTAATTTAGCCACTTCATTGAACCATGCATAGTGAAAAGGAGGTGGCTCAGTGGGCTGATAGTTTGGTTGGATAAACATTTGGGCAATGTGAGCTATCTCTGAACTGGACAATTTGGGGCCCTCATCAAGCAAGAATTTCATAGTAAGAGGAAACAGAAGCTAATTTGGTTTAAAGTTTAGCATTTGATTTATGGAGTCAGGAGTTATATGAAAGAGTGTAGTTCCATATGGAGTTTTGTCTGCCCTTTGGGTTGGTTCATAGTTCTCATAGCAGAGGCGAATTATCTAAGGGAAAACATTGACAGAGGGGAGGTAGTAGATGGGTAAATTTGATTCCCATATCCCATAAAGATCATTCTTGCTTAAATAATTGTTCCTTAGTTCACAGAATGCTTGGAGATGGTTCCTATCACCAGCTAAGTTTTTGATTAGATAATCTTTATCAACTAATGGCAACCATTCCAATTTCTTGTGACGTGCATTGAGAGGGGCTATATTGAGGGCTACTGGAGCCTCCATTGTCTAACTATCTGCGATTTTGAAATTGGAAATTTTGGGTCTATGTAAGTGAAATAGGCAAAACAATAGCTCTGTGGATTTTCTCCCGAAAACACAGACCGTATTCAGCAAGACATGGATAGAAACAGTTCAGGGCCTTTTCCTTTGGTAATTTCAGACCAGAGTGGACTCGAGTTCGATTCTGCGGGAGAAATTTGCAGAGGGAGAGGGAGTTGGTAGGATTTTTGGTAAAATTGGGACAAAACAGTGGTTATGGTGTGAATATTTGAACACAGCAAGGTGTTTTTTCTTCACATTTGGGTCGTGTAGGTAATTTTACAGAGAAAACTAAAGAAAAACAGGGTTTGGGAGCAAAATTCATGTAGATACCTGTTTTAATGGTGAAATGAGTGATTCGCAGATGGCGAGCCAAGCTAAGGGGCCGAGCTATGGAGTAAACTTGTTGGGTGGCGTACTGTGTGGTCGAATGACTTTCCTTGTGCGTAAATTGGCATGTAGACATCGCACAGAGAAGACAAACAAAAACAAGCGAAAATGACACTTTCACCTCTTTTTAAGAAAAATTTTGACTTTGGCGGGTTTTGGTGCATTTCTGTCGAATGACATCATCGTGATGTGTGGTTTTTTCACGTAGCGAGGTATTGAAGATAATGTTTCAGATGATGTGGCGGGTGACACGGAGGCGAGGTGCTGACACAAGCAAGTGACATGGCATGACATCAGCGGGGGGAAATAGGGCGGTAAGCTGTATTCCCCGCACCGCCTTTGGGCCTAGGTGGTATTGGAGGAGGGGGCTCCGATCATGCTGGGAGGCTGACACGCATCTCTCGTATGGTGGAAATACCGCCCATCCCTCGGATTCTATCATTCGAAAACTGGGGGGGTTCCAATATCACCGATAGTCGTTGGATTTAGGCACGACGATCGGACGGTTGGCGGCGAGTGGGAAACAATAGAGGTTTGCAGGGCGGGGACCCACATTTAATATTTCATTGTTTATAATGTTTTCGTGGGGTTTGCGATATGTTTCAACTTTGGGTGTGGGCGGGCTGGTTATTTATTTAACCAGATGTTAAATAAACTCCAATGGAGCGCGTGGAGGGTTGTTTATTGGCCCCGGGTGGACCAATAACTCCCGACAAAAATTAACATATGACCTTAACTTTAGCCGAATGGGGGGGGATATTTATAATTTTTTTTGGATTTTTTGTGTATTTAATATAATAGGGGCGAGAGAAACATCACATGGGAGCTATATAAATAGGGTTAGCATGTTAATATGAAAGGTATGATGTTTAAGCAAAGCACCAAGCTTGAAAAGCGAAAACTTAGGCTACAGGAAGGGTCATAAGAAGAAATATTTTACACAAGAAATGTGGCTTCTTAGCCCATAGAGAAAACATTATTTTGCTTAAACTTTCACCTGAAATGGAATCATCTAGGGATTTTGAGCAGATCTCAATATCCTAGTGAGATGTTAGTAAGTGATTGGTGTGAGAAGAATGAGGGGGAGTTAGACATGAAACATCCGATTTGTCACCACATTTTTCCATGGTAGTTGTGATACCAATAAAGATGAACTATCTTGGAGAAAGAAGAACACTCATGCAACTGCTTCTACAACATCAAAACTAGTTACCCACCCTATTACACCTAACATTTTTTTCTTCATTTTCATTGGGTGCATTTGAACTAGAAAACCCTGGTTCTACTCTTTTCTTTTAGCTACCCTCCTATCTAAGTCTACCCTTATCTCTTCCAAGGACCCAAATTAAGCAGTTGGGATCCTTTGCTTCTCTACCTATCTACTTATCTGCCAAGCTTGAACTGTTTGGATAGACCTTTATTCTCTATTCTAAGATAAGTAAATTGAAATATGAACCTGGCCAAGATTAAGCTGTTTGGCCATTCATGAACTATGATAAGAGTAAAGAAACTGTACATAGCAAAATTCTTCAAAATATGGAACCTTTGCAGCAGGGAAAGGATGAACATATCTGACACTTCTCCAGTCAATCATGAAAAATGAAACCTAGTGGTATAGGAACCTAACAATGGCTCCACTTGGGGATGGCTTTTCCTGGTGAAAAGTCAAGAACAACAAGTCAGATGGCCTTATATTCAATTCTTGTTGTATTCTGAAAATTCTCCTTTGTTGTACACAAAATGGTGCCTTTGCAATATCTATATATTTCTCATGAATTGATTCAAATAATTGCAGCTCTATTTTGGATAGTCAGTATGAATACTTGTCATCATTTTTGCAGCTCCCAATTCTCCTTCTTCAACTTCTTTTGATAAATTCAAAATGGAATACCAAAAGGTGGCACAATTCTTTGCCTTTCCCTCAAAATTTGTTGCACCTTATTTCCTATCTTATTGCTGTAATAAACTGTATAAAGTAAACATTGTTATGTGCAAACTAAAATGTTGATATTTCAACAAACTGGAGCAAAATAATGCTTCAGCATTCGGCCATTGACTGGCCCATCATCTGCCCCTATATTATCCTGTCCTTTCAAAAAGTAGGTGTTGTTTCCTTGTGCTGCCTGAATAGTGTAAGGTCCTTTCCACGGGAAATCAAATTTTCCATGTTTTCCCTATCTTCTCTTCTGGAATCCCACTTCAAAACTTTATCCCCAATGAAGAATTCCTCTGCTTTGGTCCTTTTATCAAATATCTTATTCAACTTTTCTTGTAGAACCTAAGCTCTCTGATATACCTCCTCTCTTGTCTGTTGTAAATGAATAGTTTGATTGATCATTCTCTGAATATCATTAGGCTCTGCCTGTATCTGTTGCAGCAACTTTATCACTAGGATTCCCAAAGAAGAAGGAAATACTGCCTCTATACCATAAACCATCTCATAGGGACTTGTGCCAATGGATCTCTTAGTAGTCATTATGTCTGCCCACAGTGCATTGACAAGCTTTTTATGCTAGTTTTTCTTGTTCTCCTCTAAGATTTTCTTAATGATGTTGATCAGGCTTTTATTGGAGGATTCAGCTAGACCATTACCTTGAGGGTAATAGGCTGTGAAATGGCCTAAAGTAATGTGGTATTTATGGCATAAATTAATCATTTTCTTGGACTTAAAAGCAACAGCATTGTCTGTTATAATTTTTTCAGGATAGCCAAACCTAGACAAGATGTTGGTCTCTAAAAATTGCATGCTTACTGAGTCATTCGCTTGCCTACAAGGGATGCCCTCTATCCACTTGGTAAAATAGTCTGTAGCACTAAAAATCCATTTATGCTGGCCAGAGGATGCATGGTGGATTTCCCCAATGAAGTCTAAACCCCATTGTTGAAATGGTCTTTCAGTGGAGATGGGATTGAGGGGTAGAGGCAACAATTTTTTCTTGCCTTCAAAGATTTGGCATTTATGGCAAGAAGTTACATATTTCTTTATATCAGCAAATAGTGGGGGCCAATAAAATCCAACCCTTAGGATTTTATCAGCAGTTCATTTCCAATATAAATGTCCACCACAATCCCCTGCATGAAACTCTTTAAGTACTTTGTCAATTTCTTCTTTGATTAGACAATTTAATAAAACACCTTCATGATTTTTCTAAAAGAGAGCATGATCTAAAACACAGAATTTGGAAGCTTTTATTTTCAAAAATCTTTTCTTAGTTTTGGATAATCCTGGAGGAGCTTGCAGGTTTAATAATACAAAACATATGTTAGCATACCAAGGTGGTTGTAAAACGGCTTGATTGATCTGTGGAGTCGCCATCTCCTGCTCATTATCCAGTTGATTTATGTCAAGGGCTTGAAAGTTGGTTTCAGTCATAAGTTTGGCTAATCCTTATCCTTTTATCAGCTTTGTTGGTTTGATTTCAATGTCATATTCTAGTATGGTAGCTATCCATTTTCACCTTTTGCCTTCAATTCCCTCTTGGGTTAGAATGTCTTTAACAACAGTGTTGGGAACATAAGCAATCACATGAGAGTATAAGATGTAAACTCTAAAGTCCTTAATGGCCTTTACAAGTGCATATGCTTGTTTCTCCATGATTTGATATTTGAGTGGAGCATCTCTAAGTGCTTTTCTAAAAACGGCAATGGGTTTTTCACATCCCTGTTCATCTTTTTGAAGCAAAATAGCAGCAATTGTATGGTATAATGCAAATGAGAATATGATAAAGTCCTTGTCAAAATTTGGGCTTGTAAGGATTGGTGTTTGAGTCAAAGCCTTTTTGATTTCTTCAAAGGCTTGTTTAGCTTCTATTGTCCACTTGACCTTGGAATATTTTTTCAGCATGTTGTTTAGCAATCTTATTAGCTCAGCCAGATTTGGTATGAATCTTCTTAGAAAATTGATCTTCCCCAAAAAAGCTTGTAGTTCTTTAATGTTTCTAGGGTGAGGGATTTGCAAGATAGCTTGTATTCTATCCGGATCAATCCTAATGCCTTCTTTGGAGATGATATGGCCCAATAATTTTCCTTCTTTATGAGAGATTCTTCAGCGTAAATCACATAAAAATTTCATTTGTCAATGTGTTTCGAACCAACTAGTGTGGTTCATCGTCAGGACAAGTTGAAGAAACAGAGCCAGCTTGGCATGTTAAATAGACTGAGCAAAGACTCCAACGACTAAATTTGATTAACAACTAATTTTTGACTTTGGGACCAAGGTCAAAATTTTATTTATTAATATAACATTATTTTTATTTATTTATTATTCTATAATGGAAATTATTTGAACTAGGTGAAAAATATATAAATAAGGAGCAAGTGTTTATCGCTAGTGTTCGCACCGAAAATTTAGGGAAGCCCTTGAGATTGAGGAATGAGGGACGATCAATCCTCAATAGAGAGAAGACAGATTGGAAGATAAGCAGTTGTTGGATCCTGCCCTCTTCCTTTAAGGATAATTTTTTTTTATTATCTTTTTTTATTTTATCTATCTAATTTATTTATTTTTTATTTTTAGATGGTTGATTTATTTATTTATTTCTATTCTATTTTTATATATATATATTTATATATATATAATATATATTATATATATACATATATATATATATATATATATATATAATATTATATATTATATTATATATATATATTGTATATAATAATTTATTTATTTATATACTTTATTATTTTTATTTTTATTTTTGGTCCTAACAGCGTAATATTATAACTATATATATATATATATATATATTATATATATTTATATATATATATATATATATATTTATGATATTAATAATAATTAATAAATAGTTTGAATTTATTTACCTTCTTAAACTAACCCTAAATTATTTTATTTATTTATATATTTTTCACCTAGTTCAACTAATTTCCATTTTAAAATAATAAATAAATAATAATAATATTATATTAATACATAAAATTTTGACCTTGGTCCCAAAGTAAAAAAATAGCTATTAATTAAATTTAGCCATTGGAGTCTTTGCTCAGTCTATTTAACATGCCAAGATGGATCTGTTTCTTCAACTTGTCCTGATGATGAACCACACTAGTTGGTTCGAAATGCGTTGACAAATAAAAATTTTATGTGATTTACACTGAAGAATCTCTCACAAATTTGACATGGATCACAGAAGCCTAAATTCTACAATTTTCCTTCTTCTAGAACAAACAGTGATTTCTTTGGATTTAACGATATGCCATATTTCCTACAAATTAGAAATACTTCTCTGAGGTGATCTAAGTGTTCTTGATCTGATTTGGAGAATGTTGTAAGGTCATCTAGGTAAATGACTAGAAAATCATGGATTTCTTTAGCAAAAGCTATATCCATGGCTCTTTGAAAAGTTGCTCCTGCATTCTTAAGTCCAAATGGCATTTTCACATATTTAAAGGTTCCCCAAGGGGTTGTAAAAGCAGTTTTATCTAGATCATCCAGGTGCATTAGGATCTAATTGAAACCTAAGAATCCATCTAATAGTGATATCCTTGAAGCACCCACTACCCTTTGTAGAATGTGATCCATTTTGGGTAAGGGGTACTTGTCTTTTAAAGAGACTTTGTTTAGATTTCTCAAATCAACACATAGCCTAATCTCTCCTATTTTCTTTCTAGTAGGCACCAAATTTGAAACCCATTCTGAGAATCTGATGGGTGCAATAATTCCAGCCTCATACATCCTTTTGACTTCTTTCTCAATTAGAGGGAGGAGCATAGGGTTGACCCTCCTAAGTTTCTGTTTGAAAGGTTTTTGGTTTTCCTTGAGAGGTATGGTGTGTTGGATAACAGATGTATCATAACACTTTAGGTTCTTGTAACTCCATGCAAAAACATATTGAAATTCTTTGAACAGTTCAATATACTTCAATTTTTGGTCAGGAGGCAGGGCTTTGGACAATTTTATCATTTTGGGATTCTCAGCAGTTCCAATATTATAGTCCTCAATTTCTGCATTTAATGGCTATATTTTAGGTTTCCTGGAAATGTCATTTGAGTCAAAAATGTCCTCTAAAGGGGTTAGGCCTACAGGTAAAAAATTATCCTTCAAATCAATCACCTCACATTCTGCTCCAATAGCATCATTACATTCTGTTTCTTCAAGTTCATGTAAATATACTTTAGCAAACTTAGTGGGATGTAGAATTTGGTTTGCTGTTTCAATAGAAATATGTGTCTCAATTGTGTTGGTTTGATCATTTTCACTTATGGTGCTTGTATTTATTTTTGTGTTGGAGAACTCTTCTTTGAGGGTCAGGAAATTATCAATTTAAGAGTCACTATCAAATACTTGCCAATTTTTTACATTATCAAGTACAGTGGGCCTATGTTTAATCTCAGCTGAGAATTGGTGATTAGGCTTAAATGGTAGTTTGCAAGTGCTAGAAAAGGTTGCTAGACTGTGAGCATGCAGATTTTGATTCCTTGGAATTTTGGTGACTTGAGATTCTAAAAAGGTGTTGAGAATTTCAATTGCTGCCCCTCTGTATGATCTCAATCTAATGCCATTTGTGACAAAATTACCTTTCATTTGCTGAATTATCAAATCAGAATCTCCTCAAACTGATATCCTATCCGCCCCTAGGCTTTTGATCACTTTGAGCCTGACCAGAAGGGCTTCATATTCGGCTATGTTGTTAGTGCATCTGAAATTCAATCTATATGCACGCCCTTCAGCATAGTCGTTCTTCATGTTGTGTATCCAAATGCATGCCCTTGCTCCTAGCTTATTAACAGATCCATCAAACTCCAGATACCATAGGATTTCTTGTTTAGAACTATTATTAGGAATTTTCTCAATTTGTTTAGCAGACAGATTTGGATCTTGATTTTGTTTTGGTCTTTCTTGTGTGACTGCTATATGATTGTTCTCAGAGACTTCTTGAATCTGAACTGTGGATTTTTCATCTAGGAATTCATTCTGGCTTAAAGCCAAAATTTTAACATCAGTTGGGGTATGGATCTCAGTGTTGTACAAGATGAAAGAATCCATGTCTGAATGCATGGAATAAATGGGAAAGTTTTGGGGTTTGTCTTGGCTGCTAATGACATACTTCATCAAAGTTTCTCTGTATAGTCTCTTTGGTTGGCCAAAGACTGAGATGGTGGCATAGGACATATCAATTTGTAAAGAACCTTGAAGCTTGGCACCCCAAGATCTAGATAATAACATTCCATATTTGGGTGGGATGTCAACCACTACGACATCCATTAGAATTGTCTTCGCAGGGTATTGTACCAATGATACACACAGATCCTTAATCAAGCCTAGACATCTGACCTGGCTAGAATCAAGTGAGAATAGACCTTTGTATGGTCGAGTTATTTCTAGTTCCAATTTTCTCATCACTGATTTGGGCATCAAGTTGTGAGAGGCCCCAGAATCAAACATTGCATTATGAAGTATTTTATCATGAATATTTAAGCTGACATAGAAAGGAGGAACTCCTCCATCTATAGACTTTCCATTTACTTCAGGTCCAAATATAAGTTTTGGTTGGCCATCAAGGAAATTCACTCGATCTCTGTTTTCTGGAATTTGTAGCAATCTACTGATTTTTTCTCTAAAAACTTCAAGCCTAGCCAATTCAGATAATGGGATGGCTATTTTGAACTTACTTATTTCAGTTTCCAAATTGAAAGGTTTTTCTATTTTTATTTTGATATTTTGGCAGCAAGGATTTCTTTTTCTGTTGTATTTTCAATGCTTTTTTCTTTCCCAGGAGTGTTGTCGTGATCTTAATCCTCTTTAGAATTAATTTCAGGAGATTTATTTGTATCCTCTTGTGGAGGAGAGGAGGTGGATGGCTGATTGTTTGATGGTTGTAAGTCTGATATGTCCTCCACCATGAGTTCTTTTGGAGTGAGGTCATTTTTTACAGGAAATTCAATAGGGGAAGTTTTATCCTTTGCTTTTTTGGGTTGCCTAGTATCCTTCTTCTTGTTGGGTCCAGGGACATCTACTGTCTTGGTTCTCAATTTGTATTGTTTATGAACCTCATATACAGCTGCATCATATCCTTCTTTAAAATCAAAGGATTCCCATGATATCTTTTGAAATTGACCTAAAGTATCGGCTTCTTGGTCTTCTTGTGTTAGGAATATTTGTTGTTCACTATTGAGACCCATCAAGTTAATGTGAGGATCTTCCATGGGCTCACTAGAAGTTGAAGCTTCAACATAGTTTTCTTGGAATGGCGGTCTGATGTTTTGGTCAGGGCCAACTTTTCCTACATTTGGATTTTGATCTTTTCTAAAGTTTGGATTTCTAGCAGTGTTGCTTCGTTGGCCTTCCCATGCAGATTTTCTCTCAATAGTTTCCACTCTATCTCCCAGTCTGTCCATACCTTTAAGGATTGCATCTAGATTTTGTTCAAATGTGGAAGGTTCTTCCTTAAAGGTTGTCCTTCTCTCAGATCTTGTAGAAATTTATGAATAATATGACACTTATTCAACCGAGATTATCCTAATTATACACTATTGCGGAATACATGCATAATACATAATCTCATCTATGTTGATCATCAATTTAGCAGTATTCAGAAACATACACATGTATCAACACAGTATGTATCCCGGGGAAAGCATCTCACTAAAAACCCCAAACTATCTGTATATTATATGATTGAGAACATGTAACAAACATAGTACAATACTCCTCACAAGTACTAAGTACTATCTCCACCAGTTACACACAATACAGCTCAGATCTGATCTCCAAATCTCCTCTGTTGCTTGCTTGCCTCCACTGCGTAATCCTGCAAGAACAATAATTGATAATCAAACTCGTTCCAAGTTCTTTTTACCTTGGAAAATCACTCACACTGGAAATCACATGAGCACATGCTATAATCATTTGTTCTTGGCCACAATTCTCATTGGCATAACTTAATCCCACTGATTGTGCAAGATCTCATGCACAACTATAGTCACAACTGATAGCAATCTCAATCTCTAACACCTGTCTCCACTAAACTGTACATGCACTGAGTTAACTGATGTATTATTCAGTTGCATTATGAGTTAATAATTAGTGAATTAATTAATAACTAATTCACACAACTCATCACTTAGTCTATTTGCCAGTTAGACTAAATACAACCAGTTCAACCAAGTCAAACTGAACGCAACTCCATCAACTCCACCTCCAGCTCCACTAAACTCAACCAGTTGAGTTCTAACTGAAGTCCTGCATGTAATAGCTCAATCAACCCATAGGTAACCACGTGATTCCTTCTCTCAACTGCATGTGCCACATATGTAGCTCCAACTGAGGTGCTCCAAGAGAATAAGATAAACTTTATAGTCTAAATATTATTATGAGCTAATAATATTTGACTGCTCTATATTTAGACTTGATAGTGTCACCGTTGTTGTCTAAAAATAGAAGTCCATCTATTTTTTCCAACTTGACCAATCATCCATAAACAACATCCTGCAACTCATAGACATGATCCATATGTCTAAAAATAGACTTTGTGCCATAATTTGCCTGTGGGCTCACTTAGTGAAGGAGACTCCTTTCCACTAAGCTCCATCATCTTGTTGCATTCTCAACACTCCCTCTCAACAAGATATGGATTATCATCAACCCCTATCTTGTCTCGGTGGTACTCGAATTTGCTCTTGGTGAGCGCCTTCGTCAAGATATCAGCATCTTGATCCTCCGTGGGAATATATGAAAGTAACATGATTCTCTGCTGCACACAATCACTGATATGATGGTACCTGATGTCCTTACTGCCATATACTCGGTCTCTTGGGCTCCCTGCCCAATCTGCATCCATGAAGCCACATAGCTTCACCTCGTCCAATCCATATCCCGATGTGCCTCTCTTGAGCCTGCACACATGCGACTCCACCAACTGCTGATAACCAGTGGCATCCACTACCTCCGCTGAAGTATCATCCTCGTTCCTCTGACCTCTAGGAAGGAACATAGTCTTCACATCCAACTGATGAATGTGCCACTCCATCTGCATCGCTTTGTAGATCCATCTCGAACCCACCACTGGTTTCTCTTCCGTTCTTGGGACAATCTCCCAAGCACTGTTTCTGACAATCGAATCATACTCTTCCACCATGGCGTCTACCCATGTGGGATCCTCCACAGCTTCCTCGAAAGAGGATGGCTCAATCATGACACATTTGCTCATAAGAGCCATGTATCTAGTGTACCGATCAGGTGACTGTCTCCGCCTGCACTCTGCTGTAGGTGGTCCTACAACCTTCTCTACATCTTGAGCTAGTCTCTCAACTTCTGTCAAGCGCTTTTGCACTTTGATGGTTGGCGCTGCATGAGTGGTCTCTTCCACTCCATGAACTTCCTTTTGTGGCTGATCCACATCCTAAAGCTCATCCTTAGGAACTAATAGTTCCTCATCTGCATGCAAGTGTGGCTCCCTCTCAAGCGAACACTTCATGGCTTTCTCCTCCTAAAATTTTATATCCCGTCGCACAACAGTCTTGCGATTATCTGGAAAATACACATGATACTTATGGGGCGTATCAGTGTACACCAAAAATATCCCAACCTCTGTGGTAGGCTCCAACTTCTTCCTAGCATCCTTCGTCACATGCATGTAAACGTTAGCACCAAAAATCCTCAAATGAGAAATATCAGGTGTCTTACCAGAATAAGCCTCCTCGGGTGTACTCATGACAAGTATCCTATAAGGACAACGGTTCTGCACATAAACTATTGTATTGCATGCTTCCGCCCACAAGTGAAGGGGTAGGCCCTGATCATGCAACATTTCCCATGCAGCACCCATGATCATCTTGTTCTTCTGCTCAACAACCCCATTCTGCTGTGGGTTATGGGGAGCTATGAACTCTCTTCGAATCCCTTCTGCGCTGCAGAAATCCTTGAACTAGCTAGATATGAATTCACCACCATTTTCGCTCCTAAGAGCCTTCACCTTCTTCCCCAATTCCTTCTCAACCAGTGCTTTGAACTCACAGAACTTTGAGTACATCTCGTTCTTCTTTTGCATGAAGAAGATCGAGCACTTACGAGAGAAATCATCAACAAAAATCACATAATACCTGTGTTTTGCTGTCGAAGCTACTGAGAAAGGTCCACACACGTCTGTGTGAACTCTCTCAAGGATCGTCGTGGCACAACTATCCTTCTCGTGAAAGGTGGATTTCACAAACTTTCCCAAAATACACCCCTTGCATTGATCTAACTGCGCAAGAGTGCATTTAGGAAGTCCAGTAGAAATCTGTTGCAGTATCTTCAAGGCTCCATGGTGAAGGTGACCCAATCTCCTGTACCACAGCTCGCCATCATCCCGGCTCACCACTTCTTCTACCTTGCATGCCATTGCTGCACAACCATCTACATGCAACTGATAAAGGTTCTTGACTCGAACCCCTATCTTTTGCGTTTCTCAAGTTGTCTTGTTGCACAGGAAAACCTTTCCCTCGCTGAAAACAACATCATATCCCTTGTCTTCTAACATCGCCATAGAGATAAGATTCTTCTTCAATCCTGGAACATGCATCACTTCCTTCAATATGAAGGGTTTACCAGACTCCCTCTCAAAGGAAATGGTACCGATACCGGTTGCACTGTATCTACCATCATCACCCATCTCAATGTGCACTCCAAGATCTTTCTCATCTAGATCTGAAAACAAATCTCGATCTCCTATCATGTGAAAATATGCACCACTGTCCAAGAACCATATCGATCCCATCACACATGAAACCAAGCATGCGATCAATGAAAAATCAAGGTCAAACTGCGAGGCTAGAGCATCTCTTGCTGCAGATCCAGTAGCTTGCTTGTTCTTCTTCTTCTGCGGACAATTTGTGGCATAGTGGCATAGATTTGCAATGGTATTTGCAGGGAGTGTCCTAAACCAAGCCCTCACATCGCCAGTTAAACTTTAGACAAAGATCTTCATCCTCACATCATCATAATCAATTTCATAATTCTAAAAATAGTTCATCATTTTCTTTGTATGTTGTTGTGCTGTGTAGTTACCAGCACCATCAAGATAGGGCATTTTTCTTTGGTAATCCTAAGGCATAGCCCCTGGATTTACAGGTAATTGTAAGGGAGGATATCGGTTTGCCATATCTAAAGGGATAAATGTTACAACTGGAAGAACAGGGATTACAGTTGAAGTATGGGTTGTAGATGGGGGAGTGGAAAAGAGGTTTTGGAGTGATGATGGTGAACTAGGGGAAGCTACAGTGATAGGGGAAAGGGCTTGTGATTTTCCAGCAGTAAGTTGAGTTTGGATAGGTTTCTGCTGAGGTGTTTCAGATTTTGAATCAGCAGAACTCTCTTGATTTTCAGGTTTTCTAAGGCTCTTAGGGATCAAATTGGGATTGTCAAAAATAAGTGGGGGATTTGGGTCTAGGTTTGACCTAGTGTAACGAGTTTTCTTCTTTGGAGCCAGCTTCTAGAAGTAGATTTTTTGGTATTTTCTGGAAAAATTTGAAGGATACAAGTTTTGGTAATATTTTGAAGGGAGCTTTTGAAATATAGAAGGCATTGGGCTTTCCTTCAGGTATTTTCGAAACAAGGAAACTAATCAAATGTTTGAGAAAGTTGTTTAAAGCCTAAAACTAGACTGGAGATTAACTGAGGTAGCTTTTATTTACTCCTGTGATTGCATAGCAAAACAGTTTCAAAGGCTGCCTGGCTAACTTCAGGCTCCATCTGTAGTTTTAGAAACTAGACAGTAGTAACAAACAATCATTCAGTTCCCTAGCGGAGTCACCAATGATGTTATCACTCAGGTTGTTCCCCAAAACTTGTGAGAAAATACGGCCGAGATAACCACTAACCAATCTTTTAGATGCAGCATCTAGCCAATCTGCGTACAGAGAGGGCTCTCTCTTTATAATTTAGCTTTGTTTCAAGGTATTTTAGGCTAGTTATGACGTACAGGGTTTTGTTTTAAGTTGGCTGGATGATGATTTTCAATAAAACAGGGATGAAAGTCTGAAAAGTTCAGTCCACTGGGCTATGGAGTCTAAGAGTGTATACTGTTGGATATGGTTTTTCTTTGACAGAGGAGGCACTACAGAGCAAGATAATTAGATCAAGGAGCAATTTATAAACTGAAATTGGATGGACATGGAGGTCAGGGGGTGAAAGGAAATTAAGAGTCTTTCATCATGCTGGCAGAAGGAAAGTGAATGAATATTTCATGGAGCAATTTAAGAATTCCCTAAGTATACTCAAGATGTAAGAACCAGGGGAAATAGGAGCAATAAATAATTCCTGCTTATGCTAGTTTCTGAAGAAAACATAAAAAATAGTAAAGATTGAACACAGAGTACAGTGAAGTAAGTTTTGGGTTATTCTTTTTCCCTACTGTTAAGATTATGAACACAGATGATACATAAAAACAAAAAAACTATAAAACATGAGTTAAAAAGACATTGAACCATGAAGTAATTCAAGAATTCTGCAACACAGTCCACTGTCATCAATCCCACATCCAAAGAGTTTAGTTCATCAACAATGCATTCCAACTGCATTTTATTTAGAAGAGTTCTCAGAGTTACAATGCAGTTCCAAAAGAGATATCACCAACCCAGAATACATCTCACGGGGAGGTATTTATATGAAAAAGGAGTTACAAAATATCTTATGGAAAAATATCCCGCAATAACTTCATTCATCTACTTTACAGGAGAAGTAAATGAGAGAAATGAATGCAGGAGTAAATGTTGGCGTGTTGGCTATTTTGTTTGTCAGAGATATTTGACTTTTTGAATAGAGTAAGTCAGCTGGTAGCTATCCCTTGATTTCGCGTTCCTGCATTATTGTTCCGGCTTGACTCCCTTTCTCTGTTGTCTTCATCTTTATGATATGTGCCACGTGTTTTGCCATTGGATTAAATGCAGATGATAAAGAAAAATCAAAACTACCTAGGTAAGACTTCCAACATGCTCTGCCACCATTGATTTGTTGGCAACTGGTGTCTTTGCAGTTTTATTAATGTTTCATCATCTTCAGTATACCTGTAGAAGTTGGGCTGGACTTCAAAAAGATGATTTATCTCATGTTCGGTATAGAATAGATTTTCCAACTTTTCATATAAGCTCTGTCCAGAGGGAGGTCCTATGTTTTCTGAAGTGCTTGATGATGCTGTGATCTGATTGGCAACATATGTATTTACCCTGTGAGCATATTGTTCATGTGTCAACAGTCTTTGATTGCTAGTTAACAAATTGGGTAGACCCTTCTGCTACAAGACTGTAAACTTCTCTATGAAGGCATTTATTTCCATCTGCATTTCTTGGCACTTTCTTTCCAGATTCTGTATAAAATTCCTCATGGTTAGCACCTTTTTCACTATCAAAATAGTGCCTGTTCTGTCCCTGATCTCCAGAGTTGCTAGTTGTTCTCTGGTGTGAGTGTTCAAAAAATGAATTAGTCTATTGGCCTGCTCGGGCAAGTTTCCCAATGATGCTCTGGCCTTTTGAATCTCTACTTGGGCCCTTTCTATCAATTCAATTTGCTCATGGATCGTTTGAATTGATTTCCATTGATCAGTGATGGACTGGCCAATTTTGGTCCAAAAATTTGTTTTAATTTTTTCCAGAGGTTTATGAAGGGTGAGATCTTTCTCCAAGGATTTCACCTTATTCTCCAAGGCCTTCACCTCTCTGGTTTTCTCTGCCACTGTTATCTTAGATTTTTCATAGCTTACCTCTAGCTTGGCGAACCTTTCTTTTGCCTCTTTAAGGTCTAACATTTGAACTTGTAGCTATTTTACTGATTTCATCATTTCTTCCATGCTCATGTTGGTATCTGGTCTTAGTGTTGTTGCTGTCGCTGAAGCATCTGTGGCTGATGTACATGTTGTTGATTTTGGCACAGTGGCATGAATTGCTGCTATGACTATGGGGGGAGCAGTGGTAACTATTGGAGCTATTTGAGGTGGCTGGGAGGTCGACTCTCCCTGCTTGGCTTGCAATGCTTTCTCCAACTCTTGCTCTGTTTGAGTTATCCTTTGATTCATCCTCATCAGCAAATCCATTACGTCTTCTTCTGCTTTTTCTTGTACAAGTTCTGTAGTTTGTGGGTGCGTGGTGATAGGCAGCTTCAATTGCTTCCTAAGTGCAACAATATCTTCTTCTTTTTTCTTCATCAGTGCTTTGATGCCCTTGGCATCCTTGGGATCATTTCCCAGCTCAATAATTATCTCTTATAGGATCTTTATTCTATTGTCTTTAGCTAAGGAAGATATCTTTTCCAAATCCAACTGGGCAGATGTATTACTTAATGACTCCTTCAATTGGTGGGCCAGCATTTCCTTGTCTGCCAATGTAGCATAGACCATTTCACCAGTTTGTTTGTGCAGTTCAATCTGGTCCATTGGGTGTATATCTTTAGCAAGGACCTCTAGATTTGTTCTTATGTAGTCAGCTGCAGACTGTGGTTGCTAAACCTTAGGCTTAAAATGACTTAAGATCATCTTCTCCTCCTTAATGTCATATGCTGCCATTAGTCTTTGCTGTTTGGAGGGTGTCATTTTGAGAAATTGATCATAAAGCTATATTCTCAATGACTCATTCTGGGCCTTAATCTCCATGAATGTTCCTTTAATATCAGAACATTGCTTACTTTGCGGCCTTAAGGAAGAAACTTCCATACCATGCTGCCTCTCCATTTCTTGCTTGTGAGAGCTGGTGGATGTCTGTTGGCTGGTTGCCCTCTCCTCTCTTGGGCTTTCCATGATTTATTCACTAATTTCCTCTTCAGGTAGAGGATCTACTCTTTTCCTTTTGGCCCCCCTTGTTGCTCTGTTGATCCACTTGCAGGTGTGGTCTCTTCTCTGTCCCTTTTCTTGCTCGTTTCCTCATTGGGAGGAGTCTATAATGCTGGTACCTCTATAATGAAGGGGCTTTCCATTGACCCTATTCCTTTTAGGTAGTTGGCTAGTCTATCATTGTATCTTGCTCTGTGTCTACTACCTCCTTGCCTTTTGTTGTTCCTGCTGTTGGAGTAGTCCTTTCTTGGGCAGCTTGTTGTGAAGCTGCAACAGTTGAAGTGCCTTCTCCGGTCTGCTGTGGAACTTTAAATGACACCTACCCAAAATAATCTAAGTCAAGATTCATTTCAAGATCTTTCATATTTTGTTCCATTTTCTCTTCCTCAGTGAGCTATTCAATTAGTGTGCCTTCTACCCACTCATCATGGTCGGCAAATTGTTCTATTTTAGGGATGTTGCAATGTTCATAGTATGACAGCCTATATTTTATCCTTCTTGCAGTGATAAAGCCATTTGGGTCATAGGGTACCCACCAAAAGCTCCTCTTTAGTCTGAATTGTTCACCCAATATCTGGTCGACCTGTTTCCATCCTTCTTTTTTGTTCATGATGTAGGGGCCTAACTGGTCTCTTAATTTCAATTGAGCCTTTTTCTTGGTACTATGAAAATGAGTGAAGTCTAAATTGATGAATTGCCTGAAATATTCCAAGGCAAACAGTCTCATTGGCACATATCTTGGCAGCCTGTAGGGGCACAACTCACAGCCATATATCCTGATAACAGTGTGATTCTAGTAGAAATACCAGTCACCTAGTTTGTAGCTTTTGGTGAGCTGTAATATTTTTTGCATATCATAAGACAGTCTAGGAGGAGGAGTTCTCATCAGGAGAGAAGAGACTGGATAGACAAACATGTCAATAAACTCACAGTAAGAGTAAGGAGAGTTGTGGACTTTATGAAAGACAGAGGTCCAAAAAATCACAGACCTCTTTTCTCCTTTAGAGTCCAATTTCCTGATGCAAAATTGGAAACTATCTGGCTGATAATATAGGAACATATGATAGATGTAGGATGAATATTTGAAGACTCCCTCCCTATCTGAATTAAAGAGTTGGTCATGGATCTTGTTGGCAATGAATTTAGCATAGTTGTATTTGACCGCAGGGGGCTGCCCTGGGGTGAATATGGATAATAAGACTAGTGTAGTCTCATCAATATGTTCACTTGTCTTGAACCCTAGAATGTAAGATATCATATCAACAAGTAATTTACCCACTTCATTGAACCATGCATAGTGAAAAGGAGATGGCTCAGTGGGCTGACAGTTTGGTTTGATAAACATTTGGGCAATGCGAGCTATCTCTGAATTGGACAATTTGGGCCCTTCATCACGCAAGAATTTCATAGTAAGAGGAAACAGAAGCTGAGTTGGTTTAAAGTTTAGCATTTGATTTATGGAGTCAGGAGTTATATGAAAAAGGGTAGTTCCATATGGATTTTTGACTGCCCTTTGGGTTGGTTCATAGTTCTCACAGCAAAGGCGAATTATCTCAGGGAAAACATTGACAGAGGGGAGGTAGTAGATGGGTAAATTTGATTCCCATATGCCATAAAGATCATTCTTGCTTAAATAACTGTTCCTTAGTTCACAGAATGCTTGGAGATGGTTCTTGTCACCAGCTAAGTCTTGGATTAGATCATCTTTATCAGCTAATGGCAACCATTCCAATTCCTTGTGAGGTGCATTAAGAGGGGCTATATTGAGGGCTACTGGAGCCTCCATTGTCTAACTATCTATGATTTTGAGATTAGAAATTTTGGGTCTGTGTAAGTGAAATAGGCAAAACAATAGATCTGTGTATTTTCTCCGAGAAACACAGACCGTATTCGACTTTAGAATTAACTCAGTGGGTAGAATTGGTAGAGGAAAATGTAGCTCGCAGAGTTTTTTCAGTAGGACATGGATAGAAATAGTTTAGGGCCTTTTCCTTCGGTAATATCAGACTAGAGTGGACTTGAGTTCAATTCTGCGGGAGAAATTTGCAGAGGGAGAGGGAGTTGGCAGGATTTTTGGTAAAATTTGGACAAAACAGTGGTTATGGTGTGAATATTTGAAGACAACAAGGTGCTTTTTCTTCACATTTGGGTTGTGCAGGTAATTTTATAGAGAAAACTAAAGAAAAATAGGGTTCGGGAGCAAAATTCATGTAAATACCTGTTTTAATGGTGAAATGAGTGATTCACAGATGGCGAGCCGAGATGAGGGGCCGAGCTATGCAGTAAACTTGTTGGGTGGCGGACTGTGTGGTCAAATGACTATCCTTGGGCATAAATTGGCATGCAGACATCGCACAGAGAAGACAAACAAAAACAAGCGAAAATGACACTTTTACCCCTTTTTAACAAAAATTTTGACTTTGGCGGGTTTTGGTGCATTTCTGTCGGATGACATCATCGTGACGTGTGGTTTTTTCATGTAGCAGGGTATGGAAGATGACGTCTCGGATGACGTGGCGGGTGACACGGAGGCGAGGTGGTGACGCAAGCAAGTGACATCGCATGACATCAGCGGGGGGCAGTAGGGCGGTAAACGGTATTCCCCACACCGCCTTTGGGCTTGGGTGGTATTAGAGGAGGGGGCTCTGATCACGCCGGGAGGTTGACACGCATCTCTCATACGGCAGAAATATTGCCCATCCCCCGGACGTTATCATTCGGCAATCGAGGGGGCTCCGATATCACCGACAACCATTAGATTTAGGCGCGATGATCGGACGGTTGGCAGCGAGTGCGAAACAACGGAGGTTTGCAGGGCGGGGACCTACATTTAATATTTCATTGTTTATAATGTTTTTGTGGGGTTTGAGATATGTTTCAACTTTGGGTGTGGGCGGGCTGGTTATTTATTTAACCAGATGTTAAATAAACTCCAATGGAGCGCGTGGAGGGTTGTTTATTGGCCCCGGGTGGACCAATAACTCCTGACAAAAATTAACATATGGCCTTAACTTTAGCCAAAGGGGGGGGATATTTATAATTTTTTTGGGATTTTTTGTGTATTTAATATAATAGGGGCGGGAGAAACATCACATGGGAGCTATATAAATAGGGTTAGCATGTTAATATGAAAGGTATGATGTTTAAGCAAAGGACTAAGCTTGAAAAGAGAAAACTTAGGCTATAGGAAGGGTCATAAGAAGAAAGATTTTACACAAGAAATGTGGCTTCTTAGCCCATAGAGAAAACATTATTTTGCTAAAACTTTCACGTGAAATGGAATGGTCTAGGGATTTTGAGCAGATCTCAATATCCTAGTGAGATGTTAGTAAGTGATTGGTATGAGGGGAATGAGGAGAAGTTAGACATGCAACATCCGATTTTTCACCACACTTTGCCATGGTAGTTATGATACCAATAAATATGAACTATCTTTGCGAAAGAAGAACACTCATGCAACTGCTTTTGCAACATCCAAACTAGTTACCCATCCTATTACACCTAACATTTTTTTCTTCATTTTCATTGGGTGCATTTGAACTAGAAAACCCTGGTTCTGCTCTTTTCTTTTAGCTACCCTCCTATCTAAGTCTACCCTTATCTCTTCCGAGGACCCATATTAAGCAGTTGGGCTCCTTTTCTTCTCTACCTATCTACTTATCTGCCAAGATTGAACTGTTTGGACAAACTTTTATTCTCTATTCTAAGACAAGTAAATTGAAATATGAACCTAGCCAAGATTAAGTTGTTTGGCAATTCATGAACTATGATAAGAGTCAAGCAACTGTACATAGTGAAATTCTTCAAAATATGGAACCTTTGCAGCAGGGAAAGGATGAACATATTTGGCACTTCTCCAGTCAATCATGAAAAATGAAACTTAGTGGTATAGGAACCTAACACCATGATCACTCATTAGGACCTTCAGACATCCAAATCATGTTAGTACATTCTCAAATAGGAAATTCGTAGAATTTTCACCCATGTAATCCTTCACCCGCTTCATTTCTTCCCAACGAGTCAAATACTTAGTCATAGTGATAATGTACCTTACTCCTATCTTCCATTGTAGCTGAATGGATCCTACAAAATCTATTTCCCACTTCTCGAAGGGTTGCAACGTCATTTTTGGATTCAAAGGAATTTCATCCCTCCATGATGGCCTAACCTTTCATTGATATACATCACACGCCTTGCAATATGCGTTTGAATCTTGATGAAGGGTTGGCCACCACAACCCTGCACATAGAATCTTCTGCACGGTTGCTCTCCCTGCATAATGTCCTCCCTCGGTGCCCCCATGAGCATATGCAAGGATGCTACTTTGTTCGAACTTAGGTACATACTGTCACAATATCTCATCAGTCCCCATCCTGTATAAATGCCTAGCAATGACAGAGAAATCTTCTGCGTGCACCACTAGTTCCTTCTTTTTCTGGACAGAGTATCCTTTCACTACAGTTCCTCTTGTTAGGAAATTATATCCTCAAAATGACCATCCATGTCACACACTGCAAATAGCTACGCATAAGGAAATCCTTCTTCTAAGTTAGTAGGTTCCTCCCCTGCTTTGATGCGCGACAGATGGTCTAGTCCCACATTCAATCATATAGGCTTCACAACAACTTCAAAATCATACTCTTGGAACAATAAGAGCCATCTACAGATTCACCCCCGCAACATAGGCTTATTGATTAGTTACTTCAATGCGGAGTGATCTGTATACATCTTAAAATGGCCTCCTAGCAAGTAGTTCCTATACTTCTAGAGCACATACACCATAGATAGCCCCTCGTGCTCAGTAGTAGAATAGGTATTCTCTGCTTTGGATAGTTTGCATCTTGTGAACGTGATAGGATGGTCCAAGCCTTCTCCACAAGCCCATGTCCATTTAGCCAGATGCACACGTAGGTCATTCTGCCCATCATACTTGTCTGTTAGTCACATCTTAGGCTTCCCAAATCTTGTTCTCATCATCCTCCTACATTCGTGCCATTCATCAAAGCTTCCCTTGTGCATACCCCACCATCTTGCGAGTGTAGCACGCAGTGTCCAGTCCAAGGCCTAGAAGCACTGCTTTTTTGGTATCTCCCTTTCAAATGCATCCAAAAAGATATCTACCTCATTCATACCATCATATGTAGGCAGATTTCTTACTTCAGAAGACACACAGCACAATGACCGGGTCATCATGTTGTAATTCAGCATAGTTACTTCATGTAACTGATTCTGCTAGCGTTCTATTTCTTCGTCAGAGTCCGAAGTGCAGGAACTCCCAGAAACCCATGTAATCCATCCATCCACGATAGGATTCACCCAATATTGGTTTCATGCTATTATATTATAGATATAGTCTAGGTCATCATCACTTTCATAATTGTGGATAGGTTCAGTATAGGGTGATCCTTTAGCAGGATCGAGGGGTACTATTATGCACAACGATTTCTTCTCAAAGATCATCTTTCTCTTCTTCAGATTTATTACCATGTTCATAATAGTAGCCCAATCAATTCCCAGTAGTACATGATAGGGATTGTTGTCAACCACTATCTCTATCACTTCAAAATTAGCCAGCGCGCTCACTCCCTCAATATCCACGGTCACCCCCTGCAGCTACCCATGGGGATGATCTTCTGTTGATTGACCATCCTTAGTTGAATTGGAGACCATTGTAGTGCAAGCCTCCCCATTCACTCCCAAGTCTATTTTGGTAGGACATTCGCATCTGACCCCAGATCCAAAATGACCTGATACATTTCATACTCTCATGTATGGTGCAGTCAGTCTCATCTCCCATCCCGCCCTTGTTTTATGCTTGCCAATATTTCATACTACACACAGCTCACCTGGCACAGTTCTAGCACATCTATTGATGATTTCTTACAACCCTCTCAAAGCCTTGCTGTCTTGCAATAACTTCATACAGGTTTCCATAAATTTGTTATAAAAGGGTCCATCTCCAGCTAAGGCTTATCCTTGCTTCCTGAGGTGGAGGCCTCATCAAAGCTCTTCTTAGCTTCCATGAAGGCTTCATGAGTGCGCTCCAAATCAAACTCAGCCTCCTTTGCCAGGGCTTTGCGAACCCATGTACTATCTTATGGTTGTTTCCCCTGATCATCTCCTATCGTGATTCCACTTCTTATCACTATATTTACGTTTGGATCTTCCTCGCGTGGCTCAGACCTTATCATCTGTAGGTTCTGAGCCAGTGGACGTGGAAGTGCCCCTTTGTCACATATCCTAGCTATCAGCATAGGAAAATATTCTATTTCATGATCAAACAATGTGCAATACTTGCATGATAGATGTATTTGATTAGTGCAATCAAGGGCATATTGTCCTAGTCCTCTGCAATTGTAGCAAATCAACTGTCGTTGACCTCTGCCAGGTCCTCCCCTGCCTCAACCTTGTTCACACCCCTGAAATCCTATCTGCGCCATCCCTGCATTCTGGTCAAGGGGCTGTGTTTTAGCTTGAACCCTATGGGCAGGAGTTCTATCCATCATGAATTCACAGCTCCTGCAAGTATGCTCATCATGTCCTATCAACCTACAAAAGTTGTAGAACACCTGTTGTGGTGCTTGTGCATATTTCTATAGCAAGTGACAGTTATCCTTTTGCATGTTTTCCAGCTACCTGATAGAAAGTGCACCATAGTGTAGGGCCTACACTAGGTCCTTCTTGAGCTTCTGGCCTTAAAGGTATTGATCCTCCTCCTACAATGTAATTTTCAAAGATTAGGAAATGGTCTTTGTCATGACCTTGACTCTTGCATTTCAAGCACCATACCTCCTCGTGTACCTCTGGTCAAACCATCCTGTCCTGCTTCAAAATTTGCATCTCAAGGCACAAATTCTTCAGCTGCGCATGGTTCTGCTGAACTCATAGATTAGGATCTTGCATCGGACTTTCATGTAGTCTCATGGCAATCTCCAAGGCCTTTACCTGAGTTGTTATCTTTTGCTATGACAACTCACTCCTTAAGTGTGGTAGTAGTGAAGCCAAAAACCACTCGCGATGTTGTCCATCTATCAAATTCATGTTGGCTTCACAGATTGTACATTTCAGCCTCTGATCTAGTTCCCAAGGTGTCTTGCCAGGTAGCATCGAGATCTCTTTGAATCCTGTTGGATACCTATACCAATAGGTTTCATATTTCATGATTGGATATCAAAGATCCAAATATGCTCTGCTTTGATTAATGCAAAGATCCCATATTTTCCCAAGAAAGCAATGTCTGTATCAGTTTTGATAAGAACTCAATTTTGATGGGTGGTCCAACAGTCTAATCTGGATCATGCCATGTTTTCAATTTCCATGTTATAGAATAGAGAATGAAATCTGTCCAAACTGTTTAATCTTGGCAGATCAGTAGCTAGGTAGAGAAACTAAGGTTCCCAACTGCTTAATCTGGGACCTTGGAAGGAATAAGGGTTGTACTAGATAGGAAATGAAAGCAAAAGGCCAATGAAAAGAAAAGGGCATACAAAGGGTTTGCAAGTCCAAATGCACCCTCCAAGAAGAAATAAAAAATGTTAGGGGAACTAGTTGGGTAGGTAGATGAGGTTGCAGAAATGATGTTTATTCAAAGGCCAAAACTGTTGAGCAACACCCAAGTCTACAATGCAGTGGAGCATGACTAACTTCCTCTCCCAGGTGTATATCACTTATTACTAACACCCCTTCATCTGCTGGTTCATAGAACAAACTCAAAGCTTTGTGATGGTACTGATGGCCTTCAAAAGCCACATTTTTTGTGTAAAACTCTTTTCATTTTCACCTACTCTTGATTCCCAGATATTTTCAAGAAAACATACTGGCACTAGCCCTCATCCATATGTCTCCTCCATATTAACAATTAACTCTACTACTTAGCTCCCTATACTCCATTATCCCTACTACTATAACACCATGGTGTATAAATCCCCCATTATATAGATATTTCCCCCTGGTACTATAGCCATAATCTTCACTCCCTGGGAATTGAGTTAACACCTGGTTAAGGTCAAGAACCCATGTTCCACCTTTTGCTCCACCTCAACTGGTTTTCCTACCAAAAAGTTCCATTCTGACCTTAAAAACCCTTGAATAAAACCTTTGAGTCCCCTATAAAACCACCCAAGGGAGAAAAAACTATGAAAATGTCCTTCTCCCGCCTTATCCTAAGGTCGGGAGCCAGTTTACCTTGTTTTTCGTTGTATAAATTACATTGGACCCCTTTCCCTATAGTCTCTGCCTTCATAAAAATTTATACCCAAACCTTGCATAAAACCCGAAAATTTCATGTTTTCCTAAGTTTGGATGACTAAATCACTTTTGCAAAGAAAATTATAAAAACCCCGAGAAATTATTTGGCACATGGAGGGGCTCGCCGTTCACGAATTGCCGAGAAAATATTGTTTTTTAATACCCGCCTGCTGGCCGCTATCTCCCTTGCAGGTTACCCATCCGATGACCGTCAGATGGCGCCTGTCCCAGATCTACGGCACACAGTCTTTTCTGGAAAACCCGACGTCCGAAAGTTAACAAAAGCAGGTGTTAAGGGCCCGCGCAAGTTGATCGCCCGACAGCCGTTAGATCGCGCGCCCAGGGATCAACGGCTCACATCAATATCGGAAGGCCCCCGACGTCCGACAGATACCTTCCGATATCTGTCAGATGCTTGCGTCACGCGGGGACAGTTGTCGCGCCCAAATCCCATCGGAGCATCGTCTGACAGTTCCTTCACCGTACAGGGACGGTCCCGATATGGCGACACCTGTCCCGCCCATGTCCGCATCCTGCTGCCATGCACGTCATCACCACGTACGCTCACGTCGTCCCTCATTCGCCCACCTGGCCGCCACCTCATCGCCCCCGTGGACCGATCTTAGGCCGCCACATCACCCGGTGACGTCCTGCTGACGTCATCCGACCTGGGCCCTCACGCTGATGTCATGCTGACGTCATCCAAAAAACGAGCCAAATAACTATAGAGCCAAATTTTACCATTTTTTCGCCAATTTCACAATTTTTCTGAGAAAAGCGCTGCTCCTCCATCTGCATGCACTCCACGACGACTGCGCCACCAGCCACCCTACGACCATTTGCAAAGCTCAGACAGTTAACCCAACTACAACCTCACCTCAAGCTACTGTCAAACAGGTATTTGAGTCTTCATCCTCCTTCGAACTGGTTTTTTCTCAATTTCTCGTAAATACACCACAAGAAGCCATGGATTGAAAATTCACCGGAAAACCAGCTGTAACCTACCACTGTTCGACAGTTTAGAGTTAAAAAACAGCGGCGGAGACCTCATTTAAACTGCAATTTCTGGTAAAACCCTGCCCGATTCGCGCAATCGTGAACTCACTGCATTGCTCCCAAATTGCCTAAGAAAGCCTGTCAAATGCATAAAGGCCTCCTCAGAGAATTCAAACACTGATTATAGTTGTCTGTGCACCAACCTTGCCGGTTTCTGCCCCCCTCAATTTCACCATTCCAATTGCCAAACCCAGCATCTCAAGAAGTACTTGAGGCAGACATGGCTACCCCTGCAGGATCAGCAACCCTCAATGTCACTCCCCTAAATTCTCCTCAGAGAGAGCTGGACTGGCAAGACTTTGCAGATTTAGACTACCAGATTTCAGAAGACT
>APFE030324724.1:33947-54282 GCA_000404065.3 Pinus taeda | reverse complement strand
TATATATATTATAAAAATTTTCATTTTCTATGGTCAAAGGTAAGTGGTGAGAGAAACAACCCATACAAGAGAAGAGGCAAGATTTGGTCACATGTGAAATTAACACGATTTAACCTCCACCATCTAACGTGTCTAATACATAATAAATAGATGTCTCACAAAGCATTGTTCAATAAAGTGATTACTTAAGTCCCAACAGTATTAAAAAAACCCACTTGTGAGGTCACAATAACACACAAGGGATGATGTTGTATCTAAAAATACATTAAACACTTGTTGGAAAAACACGACCACCCTTGTACTACGAACATTTGCTAACTCAATCTGCCATTATAAAGAATGATAATTTTATATCACGCTCTGATATTATAAAATGACATGTATAGCTATGATATTATAACATGACATGTATAGTTTCATAAATAGTTCGATTGTAACACTACTCTTTCAGTTTGTTAAATTGCAATAAATAATTGTGTTTGCATTTAAGTGGAAATTGGTATTTTCTATTATGGTTGTTGTTGTATTATGTTTGCATTTAAGTGGAAGAATTAGTATTTTCTATTATATTTGTTGTTGTATTATGGGTTTAATAATTTGGCAAGTTGTTTTTAATAAATTATATATCAATCCAAAAACTGAAGAGTAAAGTGTATATAGATATTATATACGCTACTATTTTGTTTTGGTATATATTAGTATAGATTTATTTTAATTGGATTTATAAGAGTTGAGAGATTAAATTTTTTCCTCATGTAAAATTTGAAAAAAATTAACACGTCAAGAGATTAAATCCCTTCTAATGCATGATAAATCGGTGATAATGCTTGAAAAATGGGTGATTATGATAGACAAAGTTCATATTGAAATATATTAATCAATATGCGTATTTAAACATTTTATTTAAGTTTGAATAATTAAAAAGTTTAAAAAAAAATTAGAATTCTTTAAAAAGATTAATTATTTATCTCTATAAAATTATATTATTTAACATAGACATCAAAATATTTTATTTATTATTCGATGGGTGAAAGTGAAGTATCAACAAACTAAGTGAGCATAATGAGAATGCTAATTTAATAATGTTTTTAGTATATTTTTCCTTTTAAAGTATTTTTAAGGGACACCTGTCAACTACAAGTTGAGCAAAGACAAAATTACACATCGCCCTCGTACTGAATTGTAGAATGCTGAATTATAGAATGTTCCTCTCAGCTCAATCAGTTCAATCAATGATTTGGTTCAATCATAATTTTAAAATCAAATTATTATTAGATATCATTTTTTGGGATTCAACTGCCTTAAGTAAGTCATTCATCTATGCCCATTTCCATGAGAGGTAGTCCTAAATTGTAACTGACTAATTTCTCATGCTTTTTGAATAGTCCACTTAGTACTGGTTGCATTGGATAATGCTCACAAAGGTGACGAAGTGAGATTGAAACTAGTGAAATGAATCACGGTGTCAATCATCACTTTTGGGGCTTGCACCCAGTGAAAAAATTTAATTACTTTATCTCTATAAAGCTATATAAAATTATATTATTTAACATAGACATCAAAATATTTTATTTATTATTGGACGGGTGAGAGTGAAATATCAACAAACTAAGTGACCATAATGAGAATGCTAATGTGATTATTAATGTTTTATAGTGTTTTTAACATAGTTTTCCTTTTAAAGTATTTTTTAGGGACACTTGTCAACTACAAGTTGAGCAAGGACAGAGTTACAGATCACCCTCATACTGAATTGTAGAACGCTAAATTATAGAATGTTCCTCTCAGCTCAATCAGTTCAATCAATGATTTGGTTCAATCATAATTTTAAAATCGAATTATTATTAGATATCATTTTTTGGGATTCCACTGCCTTAAGTCATTCATCTATGCTCATTTCCATGAGGGGTAGTCTTAAGTTGTAACTGACTAATTTCTCATGCTTTTTGAGTAGTCCACTTAGTACTAGTGAAATGCTCACAAAGGTGAAGAAGTGAGATTGAAACTAGTGAAATGAATCACATAGTGTCAATCATCACTTTCGGGGCTTGCACACAGTGACCAAGATTTTCCCAAAAATCACCCATCCCAAATCATGTCTAGCTTAAAGGCCCTTAACTTAACTATAAAATTTTCAATACTTAAATTCAAATTATTATTATTAAAAAATAAATTTGATGCGGCACCATGTACTTTGTCAGCAATTAGACATATCTTTGTCAATTGACGCATCCGACCTCAAATGAGATGTTGTCGTGTGCGTGATTTAGTTCGTCAATAGTTTGCATTCATGGGGACTAAGTGTTCGTGATTTAGTTGGCCTTTCATTTGCATTCGAGGGGATTAATTAGATTGTTTTATTAAAATCATCCAAAAAAAGGAGTTATTCAATATGATCAGTTATTCCAATTACAACTCTGATAATAATTTAGATCAATCTAACAATAATATTTATATACAATTGTGAATTCATAAAATTACATTATCATTTCAATTATCAAAATTTGAATCAAAATCCAAACTAAAATATAAAGGATTAGCTTCATTATTAAAACATCTTTGCTCTTGAGAGGTCATCAGTTCAATTTGTTTCGAGTTAGACTCAGAGATACAAATATTCCCGAATCAGAATCAAATAACTTTGCAAAGTTATTTCCAAAATCATCCTGAAAAATCAAGGTCGCAAAATCCACTTGAGACTTATCAACATTGCCATGCAATTGTTAGAGTATGTTGGCTAGTTTCAAGAAATTTCTTTTATCCATCCAAAATTTTAATGGTCAGGTTGATGCTCTATCCAAGGAGCCCTTGAATCTTGGTATTACTAAAGAATTTAAGGGCAACGTCCTTACTGGCCAGAATAAAATCTGCTTGAGTGACCTATGAGGTTCATGTTTGAATACTGGTAGTAGGATGCAGAAGACATTTTGAAAATCTGCATTGGAACTAATTTTGGTGACTATAGTTACTCAGACTCAAATTTCAGATTTAGTGATTTTCTTTCGCATCATCTGTTTCCTCTCTTTTAAAACGCCTTTAGAATGTACTTTCTATTTTAAGTTATAATTTTTTCCAAAAAATTAGAAATAAAATAAATTCAACTAAATTTCAGAGGAAATCAACACTACTACTACACAGAGATGTATAAGACAACAACTTTTAAATTTGAGGTTTTTGGATATCGATTGAAGTCATAGAGGGGAATTCCCCCCTCCAAGTCCTGAAGCACTCACCTTTTGCATTTTGTTCTCAATGCTTGGGAAGACTCCAAAATCCCAACCTACACAATTTGTGAAAGTCTCGGAGGCTCCTTTACCTACCTCTTCATCGAGACACATGATATTGGCTTTGGTTGACTATGGTTTGATGAATCAGTTCATGGGCATTTAGTCATGTCTCATGTCCATGGGAGACTATGTCCAAAGAAATTGGCAAGTGTTAATCAAAGGGAAACTCAACCATTACTTTCACATAAAAGGTTTATACACCTTTATATTTAAAGCCAAAGAAAATAGAGATTTCAACTTCAAGAACATCCCTTACTTTTTCGTCACTCGAAGAATGTGCCTAAATAAATGGGCTCTAGATTTCAAACCTGAAAATGATTTTTCCCTTGGCAATTCCAATATGGTTCACCTCTTACATTTGCCTCTTCATCATTAGAATGAATATACCGTGTAAGGTTTAGCCCCTGATATGTATGGTATGGTAGACAAATCAAAACCAAAGGATGGTATTCTTACATTTGCCTCTTCATCGTTAGAATGAATATATCGTGTAAGGTTTAGCACCTGATATGTATAGTATGGTAGACAAGTCAAAACCAAAGGGTGGTATGTTTGCATGTGCAAGAATTTGTGTGGAGGTTGATCTTCAAAGGTGATTCCTTAAAGCAATCTTCTTGAAGCTAGATAATTGGAAACATGCTCAACCCTTGGACTATGAGTAATCACTGTTTAAATTCAAAACATGTCGACATGAACATTTTGCAAAGGACTGCGAAAAGAATGTTAGGCATCTAAATCAGTTACGAGCAAAGATGATCAATGGCAAACCGTGAGCAAGAAAATGAATCCTGAACAACCAACCACCACCATGCAATCCAAATCCGTCTTTAAGTCTCCCAACCCCTTCCAATTAACTCCAAATATGGAGTGTCAAGCATCTAAATCAGTTCCGGACAAAGATGATCAATAGCAAGCCATAAGGAAGAAAATGAATCATGAACAACCAACCACCACTATGCAATCCAAATCGATCCATATACAACGTATAACATGTAGCACTAGAGATAATTTGGATCACCATATAAGCGAGTCAAAACCAAATGATGGTATGTTTGCACGTGTAAGAATCTGGGTGGAGGTCTCCTCAAAGCAATCCCCTTGACCTTAGGTAATTGAAACATGCTCAAACCTTGGACCATGAGTAATTACCATTCAAATTCTAAACATGCCCATGAATATGAACATTTTGCAAAGGATTGTGAAAAAAATCTTCAAGCATGTAAATCAGTTCCAGGCAAAGATGATCAATAGCAAACCATAAGGAAGAAAAATGAATCATGAACAACCAACCACCACTGTGCAATCCAAATCAGTCCCTCAAACTTTAGGTCTCTCGACCCCTTCCAACTCCAAACATACAGTGTCACATCCACAAGCAACCGAGATCCATTCTAGCCAATATACAAAAACACGCATAAAAATCTCCAAGCTAAACCAAAGGAGAAAGCTCAATTTTTAAATCAATCAATATGATACTATCCACGGACAACTCAATCCTTTTTTTGAATCTTGGCAGTTTCGAACCCCACCCCTGCAACATCATTTCCACCTAGCATGCATTCTTTTTCTAAGAACTAAGACATTGTCTCCTTCAACCAACAAGGGCGCTATATCAAACTAGCTCAAAGAAATAAATAATATTCCATATAAGAAGCAATTTTCTACCGACGTTCTTACCATCAAAAAGGCCCATTAGCAATTAGAAGAAGACAAAGCAGAGTAAAGTTTAAACACAAGAAAAGTTACCCAAGAAAGTTGGCAGGAATCTGACAAAAGAAAAAGAAAAAAAACAAACGAAGAAAATATTCTAGAGATCCAAACCGCTATAGAAAAGACTTTAGTAGCTGGATCTAGAAATGCCAAAAATCTAGTGTCAATGCACTCCATCACAAGGTGGAAAAACCCCAAGTTAATTGGACATAATCTCCTAGATTTGGAGAGAACTATGTAGTCCATATAAAGAAGCATTGAAAATTTTTAATTAAATCTAAAAAATATATAGTTCTTTTCACCACGGGACCAAGTTGAAATATTTTGAAGCCTTAAAAACATGCATGTAGCAATGGAGCAAGTGTGATGGCATAACATCTAGCTCAAATGGAGCTTCTCTTCCAGGGGGCCATGCACGATATGGAATTGTCCTCTCTTACTTTTGAATCTCACATATTAGAATTTTATACTCAACAATGTATATTATTTTCATTCATCAACAATCGAGAAAGCAATTATAATGTATTCAATATCTATATGTCCATTGCCTACAAGGAAAAATAAAACTATTAGAACACTCTACCAGCTTTAAAAGAAATTGAACATTCTCACAAGAGCATCATTGGAAGGGATTTCAATGTGATTCTAAACAACGAGGTTAAAAAAAGAGGGTGTATATAATCAAGGCACCTTTCTGAGGAAGAATTGGAGGATTTTCTTGTTAAATGGGATATAGTAGATATAAAACCAAACAAAAGAGAATTCACTTGGTCAAACAAGAACTTGAGGCCAAATAACTGAAACAAGGATTGATAAATTTCACGCGCACAACGATTTCTTTTTGTGAGGCAACATTACCATGCATCTATAATCATTTCCTTGGTAGCTATAAATCTTAAGCCCATCACTTTGCATATTCATGAATTTCGAAACTTCGAGGCCTAACCATTCTAATTCAATCCTTTATGGCTTCAAGATACCATGGTCGTGGACAAACATCTCAACGACATTCCATATATGGGTTACAGGCTCTCTACTATTCATTTAGGATGCTGACTCTTAAAGTATGGGCAAAATTCTTTTGCATTCCTTCAATAATTGAAGGACAAAATCTGAACACTCAGCTGGCCTCTGTACCAAAAAGAATGGAGAAAGAAGATATAACCAATGACCTAGAAAAATTAGAACACGTGACGTTTCAAAAGTTACATAAGGTGCTCAAGAGTGAAGACGAAATATAGCGGCTCAAATCACAGAGTATGTGGCTAAAGTTTGGAGACAAAAATACATCATTCCTCAATAGACAAGGTAAAGCAAAAACAGCCAAAAAAAAAGGCGAGGAAATGCCCATGGAGGAAAAATAAAAATGAAGCAATTTTACGGAGATAAAAGACATACCCAAGACTTCCTTTGAAGCTTTGTACTCTGAACAAGGCGGAGTAAACCAAGAAATCATCACATCTATGTTGGAGAAAATTCTGATGGTTACTACCCTTGAGGAGAATGTGGAGTTGATTGGTTATGATGGTTACTACTCTTGAGGAGAATGTGGAGTTGATTGGTTATGATGGTTACTACTCTTGAGGAGAATGTGGAGTTGATTGGTTCTGATGGTTACTACT
Organism: Pinus taeda; assembly: GCA_000404065.3. Lineage (NCBI taxonomy): Eukaryota > Viridiplantae > Streptophyta > Pinopsida > Pinales > Pinaceae > Pinus > Pinus taeda. The sequence goes on along the minus strand of APFE030324724.1, from coordinate 47,663 downwards.
CTTGAGGAGAATGTGGAGTTGATAAAACCAATTGAGGAACTAGATTTTAAATGCAATTTGGGGTCTGACACCTCACAAACCCCAAGTCCCTAACAGATTCAGCATACACTTTTATAAAGCCGACTAAAGACCAACCAAAACTGACTTTAAAACAATAGTACAATTCGTCCAAAAATCATGTAAACTTTAGGGAAGCACAAATTCCTCTTTTCTTGCACTCGTCTCAAAATAAATTAGCCTCTCTTCCTTTTCCAAGTATTGATTGACATTCCCATATAACTCCTTTTATAAAATCATGACAAATATTATGGAAAATAGATTGAAAAAGAATCTCTTCAGAAATCGTCTCTAACAATGAAGGTGGATGCATGGAAAGGCGTCCAATGGTGAACAACATTGTCAAGTGAACAAGCTTGTTCATTGAAGCAGAGAGAACCAAAAAAGGAACAATTATTAAAATTGATATGGCCAATGCTTTTAACAATGTAAAACATTTATTGTGTATTTGATTTTTTATTTAAATTCAGATTTTGAACTTCTTTCGCCAAATGAGTATCATCATGCTGCATGCATTAACACCTCTCAGATCACTCCTTAGTAATGGAAGGTCCGCCTCTTTCTTTAGAGGGAATCATGCTTTGATCTTTCTTTAGTGGGAATCATGCTTTGAGGCAACGCCGCCCCATCTCCCCTTTTCTATACAATCATCATGGTAGCCTTTTGAAGTCAAAAGTTAGCCGAAAGGATTTCTAGAAATATTTCAAGATTTAGAATAATTATGGGAATAGAAAGGTTTAGATCACTGTCAATTTGTTGAAAATACCCATCCTTTAAACAAAGCACCTATCTCATCATTAGGCTATTTAAAACGGCCCTCTATCTCAATTTCTTTATCAGTGCCTCAAGAGTTAAGGTTAATAATCTTATAACTAAAATCTTTGATGGGAACCTAAACTCTCATCTTTAACAATATAGTTTCCATATTCTATGCTTTCCATGACAAGGATCTTGGACTCGTTCAAATACTTGGAAATGCCCATCTCCTTGAGTTATCCAATGTCTCAATCTTGGCAAAGCATCATTGGAAAAATTGAATATAAATTCCAAACTGAAAATAGTAGGGTGAATTGTTTTCAAAAAATCCCTTTTAAACCTTTCCTAATGTTTCAGAGATCCAGTATATTAACTTTAAGGGGCATAATGCATCAAATTGTAATCATAGTCTTCTTTGAAATCTGTCTTAAAATCTAAAAAATTCAGGTAGGTAAAATGGTAAATGAATACAAGACACTTTCTGAGTAACATGCTATAGTCTATGTGTTATACTGTTCTAAGAAGGGTTTTTAAAAAGAGTTTTCAGCTAGAGTTGGGTGGGATTGACCTGATTAAATTATTAATGACGCAATCATATTTTGTATGAAAAAAAACTAAAATCTAAGTATATATTATTTCAAAATTTTCTTAAAGCTTTCTCACTAAAATTATCAAAAATTGAAAATTGAAAATTTTAAATGTCTCACACCTTTCCTGCTAACATAACCAGCATAGATCCATCTTAAAAACAAATCTAATATGAGCCTAGAGGGAACCAATTTCTTCACATGTAAATTTATGAGTTGAAATTATTTAAATGTTTTATATAGTTATGTAATTTTTTATTTTTTTATTTTTATAATTTTTATTTCCGCTGACATTATCAAAATTTAAATTCAATTTTGATGACGAAAGGACAATGTTACACATCATACTGGGCTATTGAATGATACTGATTTGTAGAATGAACCTCTCTGCTCAATCATGTTCAGCATGTTCTTCTGTACAACCTATAGCCTACAAGTAATTGATAACTTACTTATATGACCATACATATTAATAATAAATGATCGAATTAAAAACCTAAATAGAATATCTGCTTCGATAAATACCTTTAAAATCTTTGGATGGTGAATTAGACAGACATGAAGGTCATCGCTTGTAAAGGACGCAACCGTTGCAAAGTAAGCATTTGGTGATCTTTGCCCAATAACTCACTAGCATGAATCCAAGACTGCCTATGTGAACAAACCTATTTAATCACCCACCTTCACCGTTGGTAGCTATTTTCTTCGCCTTAAAGAGCTTCTTAAAGTAGATAAATTACATCCCCAAGGGTAGAAAGCAGTGGTGTTACCCTATCGACGAATCCATATCAAGAATCCAAATCCTTGATAGTAGAAAAAGGCTGCCAAACAAAAGTTAAACCCGAGTGTGATGGTTCTAAAAGAGGGAGAAAGGATGTGAACAAACTATAGATAGTCGCCTTTAAAAGAGATCAAGGTGCAGTTTGGCAATGCCATCAGCAATGTAGCCCACTTGAAGGGTATAGTTTAGAAGGTTAAATGATGTTTCATCTGCGTCAAAGCAAAGAAGGAATTACAGAGAGTGGAAGTGCAGGAGACTTAAAAGGGTCTAATTTTAATTACAAAGAGTGGAAGTGTAGGAGATTTGAAAAGGCATAATTTTGATGGTTAAACGTTGTTTCATCTGTGCCAAGCAGAGATGGAACTACAGAAAAAGGTTAGTATAGGATTTAAAAAATGAATGCAATGCATTCCTAACAACCAATTTTTCAAAATCTGCGAGGCAATTTTTGCAAATGATTTCCAACTGGCAGTGTGAAATTAAATTAGTTGTATTCTTTGATCGAAATCAAAGGTGGAGGTCATGCAGAAGCAACTGAAATGAAACCCTGAGTTGGCTCCTCCAATGCGTGCATGGGAACATGAATGTTGAAGTGAGAAACGGGTTCATCTAAATCCAAGAAGGGGGTTTGTGGATATGTTTAAAGATAGACTCAACACATACGGTATGCTGCAATGTTTGGGACCTAGACTCTCACTAAATGAAAGAGGCCAACCATGCCTGTGCTAAAGTTTAAGCTTTGGCTGGAAGACCCTCTGTTTCATATTATTCATAATATCTAAAGATTTGGCGAGCTAACCGGACCCATCTTTACAGGTCGAAGGGTATGTTTCAAGGAATACAATCAGCCTCCCCAGCCAACTTCTTTGTAATTTTCTATTATTATAGAATCAAGATTTTATACTGCAAATTAAAACAAATCAGGTTAAAAAAAGAGTTTTAATCGCCTTCAAACTAAAACAAAACAGGTTTAAAATTTCACCCAAAAAAAACCAAAAACAAAAAAACCTTTCTAATCTTCTTCACTATAGTTGTAGCAAAAGAGTTGGGGACAAGTGCAAAAGATGCTCAGGTGATTTGATTTAATACCATTCAGAGTAAATAGTTGACTAACCTCCCTATCGATCCAAATGTTTTGGTTTCGTTTGTAAAAGGCTTGTGTCCTGCTTCATGCCATTCCCTACATGCATGGTCATGAATCAGCACAGCAGGTATGGTACCCCTTTGCTATAAGAGTGGATTCCAACCCATTTCCATTTGAAAATTTAACCACATTACTCAATTGCTCACCCTTCCTCAAGCACATTAACAATTTCAATCAATATAATTCAGTTTTACCTTAGTCGCACCACTGCAAAAGTTCAAGCTCAGCTCAGAGGATTTTGCTAGATAAGCTTCGCCATGAAAAGGAAAGGAACCCGCACCACAATAACATTATCCTGACTCACCTCGTTTTGGTTATATGCAACAGACCAACACACTTTTAGGCTACCCGGTTGTGGTGTGGAGATTGAGTGTGACTGTGACTGTGACCATAGACCCGAACCCATATGTGTGTGCGCTTGCACATGTAGGAGAAGAGGCAACTGAGTGGAGAATTTGGCGACGTAGAGATATGATGATAATTGCCAAAATCTTTTTTTGATCTAATCAATGAATGTTACATACACACTCCAATTCGCCAACAAAAGTTTAGAAAATGAAAAAAAATTGAAAGACAATGGAACGTTAACGTAGTTGCATGCTTGTGATTGGGTGTCAAATTACATATATAAGCTCTGCACACTACAGTGGAACCTCAAACCATGCAACATAATGATCGCATTGTCATAAATAACCAGGATTGGATTGGATTGGATGTTTACCAATACACAAAATCCATCCAACCCGAAGGATATATATATCGCGTAGTTTAACGAGGCGAAGGACTTGTCCGGAAAGTTATGGAAATTTCGGTCATATTTAGAGAAAAACCGGTAAGGATTTTTGTAAATGTAAGATATAGTTGTTAAACTTCAAAATTTTAGGTGTTCTAGATGTTTTTAATGGTGCTAAATCCATTCCCACCATCAAAAATACGATTCAAACATTGCCTCCACAAGATTTTTTGAAATTTCTTTGCCCGGATTCCAGCCACTTTTGGTTGTTCGGGCAATGCCTCCGCCTCGTTAGACGACTGAGAAAACTTCAGGTTTTGACCTAGACTTACATTGACAACAGTGCATTTAAAAAGAAAATTGTATATCCTAGCCTTGTATCGACAAAAGTGTATTAAAAAAATAAGATGGAGAATGGGAAAGTTCAACGAAATAATAATTTAAAGTATTGGTTTTCAGGAGCATTCATCATCTCTTATCTAGATGAATGGAATTTTGACACGAGGTAAATAGAGGAAGTGTTAGAAATAAAATCTGACTTAATGCTTATCATCATTATTATAAAATATAGGTAAGAGTCATTTATCCAAATTGTTGTGTGAGTTGATGATTTGAACCAAGGTACGCAGGCAATACGTAAAGAAGTGTAATACCGATTCCTCTTCCACTATCGGTCCTCGGAAGTGCTCCCCGACCTTACACAACAAACACTATATCCCGAAGATCGATTGCACACTGCCCTACTTTCTTCGCAGAAGACATGCGGAGAAGCTCAAAACCCACGGCAACAAGAAAGTTCAAATTCAAAACATTTTCCGCAATAAAAACATTTTGTTTCAGAATAGTTTTTATTCGAATACCTACTTTGGGTCAGATTTGGCTGTTTCTATGAACTTGCTCCGTTTTGTTGTTGTGGACCTTCTTTCCCTCTGTAGAAGTTTTTCCTTGCCATCAATGCAAGATCGGCACTCTGGAGCTTCAGAGTCGATCTCCTCTCTTCTTCTTGCATCAGTGTACCTGTCATCTCTTCAAAATGCGGGATCTTTTCTCTCTCATTTATCCCAGTGATGAACATTTGATAATCATCAGTGACACCATTCATTGTAATGGTTACAAGATCTGTATCGTCCATTTTATGACCAATGTCTAATAATTTGGTTTTCAGATCCTTGATCCTTGCTACAAATGAAGCAATTGTTTCATTCTCCTCCATCTTCATGGAGAGGATCTTACTCTTGAGGAACAGAAGACGATTTGAATTATGATCTCATACAATTCCTTCAGAATTCCCCAGATCTCGTTAGCTAACTTACCTTCTCTGATGTACGGTATAATGCAGTCTTTCACTGACATCTTTAACATTGTTCTTGCTCTACTTTCTCATTTCTCCCAATCTGGGACCGATGTTGATCCAGCCGCAGGCCTCGGCTCATCCCCATTCACAATCGTCCAAGCACTCTGCGCTTTTAGCAGAGTATGCATCTTAAACTTCCAATTTGCATAATTGGAACCATCGAGCTTGTTATGCTCATTCATGCATGCTTCAAATATATTGTTATTCATCTTGGTGATTTAGAGAAAAACAATGAAACAAATATAGAAAACAAATAAACAAAAATTAAAACAAAACAAAAGGGAACCAAAAAAAAAAATCAACAGGTAAAAGATGTTAAATTTACCCCAAATCTGTGACTGAGACAGATCACTGTTCTTCAATGTTGTTTGATCTCGCAGCACACGCGCAGATCACCGTGACTTCCTTCTTAGCCTCTAAACAACCTTCTGTTGTCAGCTTCAGCCTTGTTATTGGCTTCTCCACGCAGCTTCTTTCACAACCACAACCTTGTTCTTGGCTTCCCCTCGCAGCTACAACCTTGTTTTTGGCTTTCCTCCCGCAGCTACAGCCTTGTTCTTGGCTTACATGATCGTCAAGAAGTGCCTATCGTTTCTACGATGTTGTCGCAGTGGTACACATCTTTCCTACGATGAACTGCGACGAAAAAACTAGAAAACTCGCACGAAGGAGCTACAGTGCCCTCGTTGCAGAGGTACACTCATAACCAGTGACGATTTCGGAATCATCGCAATTATCCGCCTTACAACTGCGATGATCTCGATTGAGAGGACCACCCACCAGCCAGCGTATAGGTTCCTCAACCCTGACGCTCTGATACCATGATAAAAATGGCAATGTTTTTTTAAAATAAAACCCACTGGTAAGCTCTACGAAAGAGTCTGAATCAAGAGAGTCTGGCTCTCTACATTGTTCATGCACATTACACATTAAATAGAAAACATGGTTTTAGGGAAGTTAGAACATCATCCTAAGAAATAGAAACTAATTCCTATCCTGAGGTTACATGAACCAACTCTACTTATTCTAGGATATTCTCCATTATCTTCAACAGAAACTAGTGAAGTGAATCACAGTGTCAATCATCACTTTTCGAGGCTTACACCCAGTAACCAAGACTTCCAAAAAAATCACCCATCCCAAATCCCCTTTAACTCAAAAACGCTTAACTGTAAAATTTTCAATACTTAAATGCAAATTATTACACCGTAAGGTGTTTCCCTCTGAAATGAACTCTCCCAAAGGCCTTCTTGTCCTAATCTTAGCCGTTAGATCTATTGGTAGACGATTCAACAATAATCAGCTGTATAATTTAATAAAAAATCTTATAAAACATTAAGAAAACCTTAAAAAATGTTAACGTATTAGTTAATAATTAATTAAATAAATCGTTTTTATTACCTACCCACCCAACCGTTTACCCTAATCACTCTAATGAACCCAACCCGTCCTACGTGCAGATAGCCATGTTTGATGCAAAGGAGGGCAGGGGTGCAGAGGAGGGCGCAGGCGGAGTTGCTACAGAGGAGGGCGGGGGACGTGTAGAGGAGGGTTTGGGCAGAGGATTGCAAGAGGATGACGAGAGTCGCAGAGGACGAGGGGTCTTCTTCCTAGCTGCACGAGGGCCGTGTAGGCCGTTTTTTCTGCAAGATCGTTTTTCCCTCCATCCAAATATGGCTTCCTCTGCATCAAAAATGGGTTTGGTGGTAGTTATTAGGTTTTATATATATTCTGGGTTACTGTTCTCCTTTCTTATCTCATATTTTGCTTTATTTTCTTTATGTTTCCTGCCTTTACTATACTATTGTGAACCATTGTTCTACTGTGCTTATATCCATCGTCGTTCTTGACAACCTGCAACTCAAGTGTATGGAGGATTGATTCTGCTCTGCAAGCTAGAAACAACAAAGAAAACTAAACAGGTGTGTTTCTTTTCGAAACTAGTGCAGAGTTGTTATTTTTGTTTCTCAGGTTAAATCTTCAAAGAAAATGAACTTCACATACGCACTTTAACTTTCCTAATGAATACAAGAATACCTATCTAAATATTTGGGACTACTATTCTTAGTTTGATATTAGGTCCATGAAAAGTCTTGTTAAATAATTTGAATTTTGTTGGCACACCATAGATGTAGCATTGGTAGATAATTTTTTTGGCTTTAATGGTTGATGATGGTGATTGAAAATAGTATATAATTCCATCCATCTTGTTTCTCAAGATTGGCTTGTAAACAATCAATAAGAAGAAATAACGGCAACAATTTGCATCTTGATTGGTCACATTGATATTCTTGGTGAAAGTTTATGTGCCTTCTCTAAAAGTTGTTCGTTCGGTCTTTGTCCCGCCCCATGAAGTAATGGCGCTCCCAGGTCTTGACCTTCAATTCAAACTCAATGACATTCAAGACTCATTCATTCTGAGCACTAGCAAACATGACAATTTGCACAGGGTTAGTGGTGTTTTGTCTCAAGAATGGTTCTTCGTTATTTGAATGACATTACTTAGACAACAAAATAGGACAATTTGCACAGGATTAGTGATGTTTTGTCACAAGAATGATTCCAACGTTGTCTAATGTATATGTAATTTTGAAAGTATTTTTTTATCGTATTTATAGTTTAAGAAACTTGCAGCGTACAAAAAATTGATTTATTTTTTTATCCAAAACTCTATTTTTAACAAAACAACAAAAATCCTGTTACAGTAGTCTTTTCTAAAATGTAATCCTGTTACATAAATTATGAGATTACCATTTCATATCTTAAACTTCTTCCTCAGATGTTGGAATCAAAATAAATGTCTCTGATAATGGCAACAATTTGCATCTTGATCAGTCACATTGATATTGTTGGTGAAAGTTTCTGTGCCTTCTATTTCCTGAGTAGACAGGGATAGCCCCAATGCAACCTAATTTGAATGACAATGCATTCAAGACTCATTCTCTTCTATTTTATGAGGGTAATTGGATGCCCCTCATGGTCTGCTTATCACAGAGAATGACATACATTGTTTATTAGTCTTCAGTGTACTTGTAAAACTGGCATTCAAAAACATTCATGCCCTGAGGAAAAAACGATTTTATTTAATTTTATTAAAATACTTCAGATTCTTTTAAATGTTATGGGCCAACTTAAATTCACATCTAAAATTTCCAGATAAGAATATTTTTATGAGATAAAAATTAAAAATTAAAAATTAAAAATTAAAAATAAATAAATATATATATATATGACCTGTGAAATGATTCATAGATACTAAAAAAAATAATCAGCATGCCAAACTGAAGCCTTTTCCTACATTTCACAGGTGTAACCAATTAAGTTAAAATATATCCAGTGACAAATTCGATTACGATTTGTTTTGATATGCTGCTCTTTACTTATTGGATTTGAGAATTTAAATTGCGAATACGAGGAAATTTGCTTGTGTAGCTTTTCAACACTTAAATTCAAATTGCATTGAAACTCGATGATTAAGGATTCATGGAAACTCTAATGAGGAGTTTGTCCAATATAGGCCTCAAAACAGAGTTTCTTATTCTAGACAACCTTAAGGACATGCAAATTAAGTATTAGAATGCACTATGCTTCTTTCTTTTCTTTTTTTACTCAATACAACCTTAACGACGTGCAAGTATTTACAAGGGAAGCACGACCTATATTTTGAGAATTTATGAACTAGATGGACACTGAGGGGGAGCAAAAACATTGAGAAAGTTGTCAATTTAAATCAGAAGACACCCTTGTTTTACCTATCTAAATATTTAGGACTACTATTCTTAATTTGATATTAGGTCCATGACTCATTCATTATGAGCACTCATGGATATCCTAATCCAGCACAGACAACACTTCCAAGAATTTGAGGATGAATTACGCTGGATTCATAGCTAACTGGAATCAATGCTCTGCATAATTATTCAATTCTCTGCTCCCATCTTCCTCATTAGTTCTATATCCCCTGAGTAGACAGGGATAACCCGAGTGCAACCTAATTTGAATGACAATAAGGCAGCAAAACAGGACACTTTGTCTTAAACTTCTTCCTCGGATGCTGGAATCAAAATAAATATCTGTGATAATGGAAAAGAAAATCATCATAACATCAAGTCTATATATCCAAATCAAATGGATCATTTTTTTCAGGTGAAATAATTAGATCTTAGTCTGTGATAATGGAAAAGAAAATCATCATAACATCAAGTCTATATATCCAAATCAAATGGATCATTTTTTTTTAGGTGAAATAATTAGATCTTATTATAATTTTGGTATATTATTATCAACAACTTTTCTGAATGCAATAATTGATTGAATTTAGCTTCAAATGCTCAGTATGGACCGTAAATTCATGAAGGAAATCAAGGCTTTGCTTAATGAGTCTAAGATAATCGAAAAATAGTAATCATACTATTATTAAACAGAGAAATAGTAGAGAGGAATAACATAGGCTTCTTAACACTTTCCATAGCAATAAAATTGAATATAAAAATGAACCAAAACATGGATATATCCAGAAGATGAATTGTATCATCAAATTAGAATCTAGAATAAGTAGGAAGTGGAGAGAATTTATTTAAAATCCAATGAAGAAGTTGAAGAAGAAATATTTTAGTTAGATGATAATCAACTTATCTGAGCACTCATGGATATCCTAATCTAGACAACACTTCCAAGAAATTGAGGACGAATTGGGCTGGATTCACAGCTAACTGGAATCAATGCTCTGCATAATTATTCAATTCTCTGCTCCCATCTTCCTCATTAGTTCTATTTCCCCTGAGTAGACAGGGATAGCCCCAGTGCAACCTAATTTGAATGACAATGCATTCAAGAATGATTCCAACGTTGTCTAATGTCTATGTAATTTTGAAAGTTTTTTTTTATTGTATTTATAGTTTAAGAAGCTTGCAGCATACACAAAAATGATTTATTTTTTTATCCAAAACTCTATTTTTAACAAAACAATAAAAACCCTGTTACAGTCATAGTCTTTTCTAAAATGTAATCCTGTTACATAAATTATGAGATTACCATTTCATATCTTAAACTTCTTCCTCAGATGCCGGAATCAAAATAAATGTCTCTGATAAGGCAACAATTTGCATCTTGATTGGTCACATTGATATTCTTGGTGAAAGTTTTTGTGCCTTCTATTTCCCCTGAGTAGATAGGGATAGCCCCAGTGCAACCTAATTTGAATGACAATGCATTCTAGACCCATTCTCTTCTGTTTTATGAGGGTAATTGGATGCCCCTCATGGTCTGCTTATCACAGACAATGGCATACATTGTTTATTAGTCTTCATTGTACTTGTAAAAGTGGCATTCAAAAACATGCATGCCCTGACAAAAAAAACGATTTTATTTAATTTTATTAAAATACTTCACATTCTTTTAAATGTTATGGGCCAACTTAAATTCACTATCTTTAGATTCAATATTTATGTCTTTTCAAATTCACATCTAAAATTTCTAGATAAGAATATTTTTATGAGATAAAAAAATAAAATATATGACCTGTGAAATGATTCATAGATACTAAAAAAAATAATCAATATGCCAAACTTAAGCCTTTTCCTACATGTCACAGGTGTAACCAATTAAGTTAAAATAGATCCAATGACAAATTCGATTACGATTTGTTTTGATATGCTGCACTTAATGGATTTGAGAATTTAAATTGAGAATACGAGGAAATTTGCTTGTGTAGCTTTTCAACACTTAAATTCAAATTGCATTGAAACTCGATGATTAAGGATTCATGGAACTCTAATGAGGATTTTGTCCAATATAGGCCTCAAAACCAATTTTCTTATTCTAGACAACCTTAAGGACATGCAAATTAAGTATTAGAATGCACTATGCTTCTTTCTTTTCTTTTCTTACTCAAGACAACCTTAACGACGTGCAAGTATTAGAATGCAGTTGACTTATTATATTTACAAGGGAAGCACAACCTATATTTTGAGAATTTATGAACTAGATGGACACTGAGGGGAGCAAAAACATTGAGAAAGTTGTCAATTTAAATCAGAAGACACCCTTGTCTTACCTATCTAAATATTTGGGACTACTATTCTTAGTTTGATATTAGGTCCATGACTCATTCATTCTAAGCACTCATGGATATCCTAACCCAGCACAGACAACACTTCCAAGAAATTGAGGATGAATTGGGCATTGAGGATGAATTGGGCTGGATTCACAGCTAACTGGAATCAATGCTCTGCATAATTATTCAATTCTCTGCTCCCATCTTCCTCAGTGGTTCTATTTCCCCTGAGTAGATAGGGATAGCCCCAATGCAACCTAATTTGAATGACAATAAGGCAACAAAACAGGACACTTTGTCTTAAACTTCTTTCTCAGATGCTGGAATCAAAATAAATGTTTGTGATAATGGAAAGGAAAACCATCATAACATCAAGTCTATATATCCAAATCAAATGGATCATTCTTTTCAGGTGAAATAATTAGATCTTATTATAATTGTGGCATATTATTATCAACAACTTTTCTGAATGCAATAATTGATTGAATTTAGCTTCAAATGCTCATTATGGACCGTAAATTCATGAAGGAAATCAAGGCTTTGCTTAATGAGTCTAAGATAATCAGAAAATAGTAATCATAATATTACTAAACAGAGAAATAGTAGAGGAATAACATAGGCTTCTTCACACTTTCCATAGCAATAAAAATGAACCAAAACATGGACATATCCAGAAGATGAATTGTATCGTCAAATTAGAATCTAGAATAAGTAGGAAGTGGAGAGAATTTATTTAAAAGCCAATGAATAAGTTGAAGAAGAAATATTTTAGTTAGATGCTAATCAACTTAACTGAGCACTCATGGATATCCTAATCCAGCACAGACAACACTTCCAAGAAATTGAGGATGAATTGGGTTGGAATCACTGCTAGCTGGAATCAATGCTCTGCATAATTATTCAATTCTTTGCTCCCATCTTCCTCATTAGTTCTATTTCCCCTGAGTACACAAGGATAGCCCCAGTGCAACCTAATTTGAATGACAATGCATTCAAGAATGATTCCAACGTTGTCTAATGTCTATGTAATTTTGAAAGTTTTTTTTTATCGTATTTATAGTTTAAGAAGCTTGCAGCGTACACAAAAATGATTTATCTTTTAATCCAAAACTCTATTTTTAACAAAACAATAAAAATCCTGTTACAGTCATAGTCTTTTCTAAAATGTAATCTTGTTACATAAATTATGAGGTTCCCATTTCATATCTTAAGCTTCTTCGTCAGTTGCTGGAATCAAAATAAATGTCTATGATAATGGAAAAGAAAATCATCATAACATCAAGTCTATATATCTGTAACGACCCAGCTAAAACAGTGAAATGACCCAACTACAACTATATATATATCAAGCTCATTTTTTATTTTTTTTACACAGCAATTACAATTGGAAAACAAACACATAGAGATTTCAATTCAATCAACACACACATCGCTGATGCTCATTCCAGGAACATAACGCCACATTTATATACTTTTAATCTAAGGTAAAGTAATAACAAAATACACATGTACCGTACATCAGAGAGCCGAGACTCCGCTTGCTCTGTTGTCGCTGGAATTTCCTCGTTGTCGGTCACTTCTGCGAGTGTATGATGACGCGCTTGATCCGAATCAAGACCCACCGGTTTACCTCCCAACCTACTCCTTGGGTACTCTTCTTCCCCGCGGACCCCCGAGCTGCAATGGGGTTGTACAATAGAGGAAGAATCTAGCTAGCAGAGGAGAGAAACCTTAGCTCAAGAGTCCCCTCTCTAAAACCCTCTACCTCCCCAAACTCACTATAGCTTCGTAGTCACTACTTTCACAACATATCATCCATCCAACAATAGGGTTTCCAAAAGTCCTTTCTCTCATGGCTTGCCCCTTCTTTTATAGGAGTCCTCATAGGTGACACTTGGCATGTCATGCATAATTATAATATTTTTCTTTTAATTTAATACTTGATTATTCACCTACCCATGTGTCATTCTCTCAGCAAAGGTCACCCAAAATTATTTACTTAACTTTTTATTTAAAACTAATATTTTCCTCACCTCACAAGATTCCTATTTCTTCTCCTAGTTCTCTCTTTATTCCCCCCTTTTATTCCTTAAATTGTGTTTATTACTTGGAGTCAATTAATGAGTCAAGATTTTATCTCCAATCTACTTCCTACATTAACTCAGGTTATCTCTTAGAGGGTTATTCTTATGTTGGTTGATGCCACATGGAGCTTCTCTCCATTTCTCTAATTTAATTTATTTTTCTTA
>APFE030324724.1:0-24049 GCA_000404065.3 Pinus taeda | reverse complement strand
CCAACATGGGGAGGGTAGAATTTTTAAGGTACTCTATTTATTTCTTCCTATGATCCTCCTTATTCCAAGTTTTATTTTTGATTTAATTACCTTGGTTTCTAATCATCATTTACCCTTGATGTAACTACCTAGTTTTCATTCCTTACTTATATTTATTTATTATCATTTATTTTTAATGATTCCAAGGGTGCCAAGTTTGGTGTGCCCTTCAAGAACTTCCCTAGAAGTTCCAAGGGTGCCACACCTAACAATTTAATTTTGATGACAAGGGTGCCAAGTTGGTCGTGCCCTTCAAGAATTTCCCTTGAAATTCCAAGGGTGCCACACCACTTGCCCTTCAAGCATCCAGTGACTACGAGGGGAAAATATCGTGCAACGTCATAGACCACTATCATCTCTTATGTTGCCTGCTATAGTGAGACTAATGGTGCCGGGGATCAGGGAATCTGCCTTGATGCGTGCCCCCCAGTAAACTTCTCATGGGCGACCCAACTTTGGGACCTGCCCTCATGGCATCGTGATCTTCAAGGCGAAGGTGTTTCAACCCTTCCAGCCCAAGTCACGGCGGGAGCGCTAGTGGATGAGATTAGGGACACTGTCCCACCCCTCCCATGTAGTTCCATCCACTTGTACAACCCCATCACCCATATGTGAGTCATTCGGTCAATCAACAAATCTGTGCCTGCCACCATTAACATATCATCAGCATATAGTTAAACATATATGGCAGATTTCAAGATCGATTTAGACTTTAAAAGACAAAACAATATGAATTTTCCTCAAACCAGGTGTCATCGACATGTCATATGCGAGCGCTTCTGATTGTTTCCTGCCATACTCAAAAATCATTAGCAACAAGGTTTCTCACTGTTAGTCATTATCATAATCGCATCATTAACGATTCCTGGTCATTCACATCATTGTCCATTATAAGCCTGAACTAACGGAAGTAGGTAACAGAGGATACACATCCCTCATGGCTATCATTATTTATCATAAATGGAAACATACATATTCATTAAGCCATCAACATCGTAACATTATAGAAATATACCTATCTATCAAATTTATCATCATTATACTTTTAGTAGAGCGCATACATATTCTTTACTACCCTCATCATAAATTCAGATACTAAACTTAACTATTTAAATGATGCAATCATCAGAATACTGTTAGATAAGATATATAACCATTCATGCTATCATAATATCAATGGAAAGCAAAACATCATAACCATGAATAGAATCTCAATTGTTGATAATAGTTTCATGAGTCTAGATCCTCAACCTGAGGTTCTCAAAGAATAAAGTATAAGCCCTAAGGCTATATCAAGGTTAATTTAATATCAGAGTTTGTCAATTAGAGCGGGGCACTACATACACCCCCTCTTAACAATAGACTTCGTCCCGAAGTCCTAAGAATAGGGAAGGAAAAATGATAACTCATCTCCTTGACATCCTCCTAAGTGGTTGAAATGGGATTATGATTATCCCATTGAACCTTAACTTGGTCCAAAACCTTTCTATAAACACCACTACCCTATTTGATATTGTCTTCCTTAACATTCCATGTAATCTCAAATTCTCATCAATAAAAATCTAGCTATCTATGGTGCCTTGTATGTAGTCTTAACTGGTATGAAATGGGAACTCTTGGTCAACATGTCTACCACTACAAATATGTGGTCATGATGAAATCCATTGATATACTTTCTCATTTAGACTTTGGTATCTTGTGGGGTTTCAATGACCCTACTGGATGTCTGTGCTCAACTTTTACTGGTTGACACTCTAAACATCCCGCTACAAAGTTTACAATGTCCTTCTTTATCTCCTTCTAGAAGAATAACAGTTTCAGGTCTGCACTAGGCTAAGTTACATAAGCAACTTGCTCACAATAGAGCAAGTGTTCTAAGGACAATGTGGGTGATTTTATTTTTTTTTATCACTCCTAGACATGAGGCCTAAGAAAAAGTATCTGCCAACATAAAAAAATCAACATCCACTACTATGAAAATAAAAAAATCTAGGGATCCCAAGGATTTAGCTCAACCATTTATTATTCTCTGCCATATGAACCTAGTTTGAACAAAAATCAACATCCACTACTATGAAAATAAAAAAATCTAGAGATCCCAAGGGTTTAGCTCAACCATTTATTATTCTCTGCCATATGAACCTAGTTTGAATACCCCTAGTTCAAGTACACTAGTCTATGCCCACAAGTTTATTAGAGATTCCAACCATGAATGTGGGGAAGCTTTGCTTCAACCTCAACTTCACAACAATGAATCTAAAGATGATGGTTTAAAAATTAAAGAACCATGGGTGTTCATTAGCTAAGGAATAGCTCCTATCATACCAATGATATGTTGAATTAAAGCTAATGTAGCTTACTTGAGTGAACAGGTTTATTAAGTAATCTAATTTGTATTTATTAAGTGACTATTATTTATTTAAATGAGTGCATTCTCCTAAATATGATTCATGCATTGAGATCAAAATGTCAATAAACAAAACAATCATAAAGCATTTTACCTATCTTTGAATAATCTAGTGCTACATAAATATGAACATTTTACCTTTCATCTCATAATTGCTACTGAACCACAATAACTATGTTCAAAATAAATAAGTCAATCTACGTTCCCTGTCACAATCTATTCAATAATATCTACCTTTCACCTCTAATCGTTGATGAACAACAATAACAGCCCTGAATATTTAATTAAAACATTAAAATATTAACCCAAAAGAAATGCCAATCTGACTACAAAGGGAAACCTTAAGCTCTATAATTCCCAAGTTTGACAAGATAACGAAACCACTAATATGAATGACATTACTTTCTTATAGAAGCAGACCAGTGGGGTTTCCTTTAAACCAATATTTGCAAACCTTATATTCTCTCTTAAGGCTCAAACAGTTAAGTTTGACTCGATATGCAAAAGATGTAACTATCCATGGTTGGATACACTACAGATTTAAAACAGTTAAATATGATTGAATATTCTTCTAAGTCATTATGCATGATTGGATATACTTCAAATTTGATTCATCCAGATAAGGCATTTTAAAAATTACTTGAATTATAGAAATGAAACGGTAAACTACATCAGAAGCAACTTATTGTGAGTCCACAAGACAGACTGATCTCAGGTGTGTGCCAACAAGTTTGTAACGATGGTAATATGCCAGGCATGACTGACTGTCAAATGATAAAGATCCAACCATACAGAAATGGAGAATCTAGTACACTAGTCCTACATATGATATCTAATGAAATTCAGAGATCTAAGATGAGACGTGTTACCCTCAAGAATCTCGGAGTCTCTATGTATAGAATCAAGGTTGTGATATTTCCCACTGCAGCTCTTGTCTAGCATAAGTTATTAAGGCGGATCTTGGGTGTTTCCACGTGTCAAAGAAATCATTTGAGCAGGCATTTATAGATCTGTTCATGAACAGTGAAATTTCTCCCCTTGTATTTTTGATCCAACAATAAATTGGGCAACCAAAAGCGAAATACACCAATTTATATCTCTAATCTTTTAATCCACTGGACAATAAAAATAAAATGCTCCACAATCACTATAACAGAGTATACGGTTTGTAAATACACTATTGAATAGGTATGGGATGATCTACCTTGGCCATAAGTTAAGTTATGCAACAATTATAGGCAAAACCAAAATTGTGGAGAAAACGCCATTCTTTTCATAGAATCAATAGCAAAATCATTTTTTTTGTGTTAAGGTATGTTTAATTCTATGCTCATCCAATGCTTAGTCCTCACTCTCAAAGCACGATTGACTGTGATCAGAGGTTCGTTGTAAGAGTGTGGAATTGAAGGGTATTACTCAACTTTCCTTTCTGAATTTCAAAACTAATCCTGGTCAAGGAGTCACATAGAAGGCAGGCCAGAATACCATGAAATGAAAGTGGAGTTTGTGGGTGTTGCTTCAATTTTGATGGATTTGTGGAAATATGACCTACAATGACCATAGACAAAGCAAAAACAGTTCTTGTACCTATTGCTGATATGATCACCCAATCATCCTTGTTGAGAAGCACTGAATTGTTTCTCCATCTGATTTATGACCCAAGTCACGGGTTATATTAAAGATCTTCACTGCATTGGCTATAGGTATTCTAATCCTCCTGCCTCGTCCTTAAACCTTGATGTGCCCATCTTTAGTAGAGGGTTTCATGGCCACCAATGTCTTCCTTCTTGGATCACTGCTTTCCAATAAAAGCCTTACTCATACTGGTTTTGCACCTCTTTTAGAACCCATTCCAATCAAAACATATGCTATCTCAGTGCATCTAAAGATAGGTATCCCAGTATTGAGATAGAAATGATTTCTCTAAAAATTGCAAAACTAGCATATTTAATATCTATTAAGCACGCAATCTTTAAGAAGAAAACGAACACCCACATGCTTTGAAAGTGCACCCATAAAATTCTAGCTTCAAGAACTTCGAATGAATTTGGAGCCCAAAAAAAAACCCTGTTTCAAAACATTATAGGGAAAAATAATCAATGAAGTTATACCTTGGTTTATGTAATCCCCGAGGACAAGTCTGTTTAGTTGCTTGGTATGGCACTCTGACTAACCTGCTGTTGTCTTTATTTTTATTTATTTATTTATTTTTTTCCTTCTAAAAGGATATTTTTTTTTCTCATTCATTTGTTAATAAAAGTTGTCTTAATTGTTCTTAATTTTAAGTCTTCGATAGAAAGTGTATACGGTCCATTAATTTTTAGATAGAAAATTCATACTGCTCTTTATTGCTGGTATGTAATCCTTAAATGCAGTAGTCATGGCATTTTATCAAACAGAAATTTAACTATTTCTGAATTTATTAACATTCCTTGGAAAAGCATTCACTGCACAAAGGTGTTCACTTTTGAGCAGTGTTGCAAAATTTGCCAAAAATTGGTAATATTTCTGAGGCAAACCTGTGCCAATAAACACTGTTCACGAAGTGTTTTTAACCTACGGTTACAGTGGTTTAGACCGTAGTCCCAACATAGCACAACCCACCCTAATAAGGAGAAAGTTATGGAAATCCTGTAGTCTATAAGAAGAAAACAAACAACCTCCTTCTGAGAAAGGGTGCCTATAAACACTTATTTTGAGAACTCCAACTGAATTTGGAGCAAGGATTGCAGATAGAGCCCATAAGACCCTGTTTCTAACCACTCTAGACCAAAATCATGCCCAGAAAAACCTCATTTCCAAGAATTCTAAGGTGAGATTTTGCCCCTAAAACCTTGATGTTAAGAATTACAAGGCAGAATCATAACCATAAAACCTTGTTTCCAAGAATTCTGAGGCAAAAATATTCCCATAAAACCTTAATCCAAGATTATTATTATATATATATATATCTATATATATGTATCATATATATATATATATTTATATAGTGCTATCTTCAAAATCATAAAGATTCACATTTAAAATTGAAAATGTCACTATTTTTCCCATGGGCTAAAATTTTCATTTCATTGTATAAGAGGTGGTGGTGACAATGGTAACCATGAGGCTTGCTATATTAACAAGTAACGCTATGAAAAATACAACTCACTAGAAGTACGAGCATTCCTGTTTTTTTTTTTTTTAGAATGAATTATAATGGAAGCAATGTGTATATTTGAGGAAGCACATAGTAGTTATGATCCTTGCAGAC
Source organism: Pinus taeda (assembly GCA_000404065.3). Taxonomy (NCBI): domain Eukaryota; kingdom Viridiplantae; phylum Streptophyta; class Pinopsida; order Pinales; family Pinaceae; genus Pinus; species Pinus taeda. The sequence continues at coordinate 18,350 of APFE030324724.1, read as the reverse complement.
TCAATCAAAAATGGCACAGGAAAGGAGAATTGGTCGGGAAGTAACACATTGATTTCACCGCTACATGGCAATTATGTCGAGAGACCCTTAACAATAAGATATTAAGAATGTGGAGTGAGAAAGACTTAGGCCATTGGGGAAAGATAATAAAAAGTAGCAATGGAAAACTTAATTGGTTGGGGAAGTGAACAAACTGATTTCACTGTTTATATTGTTTATAGTAATTACTTCCACGAACCCTCAACGATAAGAACTGAAGGATGTAGAGTAAGAGGCTTATGCACGTCAATCCAACCACAACTAAATCAAAATTTTATAAACTTAACTACCAAAGAGTCATTTAGGGGCTTAAAAGTTGAGAACCAAGAAAAAACAAAAACAAAATTCAGAATCTACCCACAACCCATGATAAAAAGAATGAAACCCTCTATGTTCTATATATAGTTCCAAAGTTTCATTGCTGGCCATTACTCTGATAACGTTCAAGCCCTCAAGTTATCATGCCACATGTTTCTCAAGTTAATTCTTAGTCATGTAATTGTGGTTATATAAAGGGTTCTTCGTATATTCAAGAATTTTTGAGTGGAATCAAAATGTGATAGAAATGAGGAACTCAGATCTGCAAGGACCCAAGTTCTGGCAGGCAACTTGTAACCAGCACCAGGAGCACATCCCAAGTCCTAGATGGACGCCCCAGGCTTTATAATTTTAAAAATTTGCTGCCTACAGAGCTTTTTAAGCGCAAATCTAGTGTTCTAAAGTCGGAAAAATATTAATGGGTTAATTAGTTTCTTAACAATCTGAAACAAGCATTCGTAATGGTGAGGGTACCAGGTCAAAAAGCCGACTACCAGAATTTTTAGCCCTATCGCTAATGAAATGGGGAAACAAGAACACTAGCCAAAGCATTAGCATATGCTCCACGGGTTACATGTAAGACTATGATCATGTTCTATATTTCAAACAAAACCTATAATATTTGAAGGCATAGCAGCAATATGATGATAAAGGATAAAACCATCTGTGACCAAGTAAGTCCCAGATAATGAGTACGAAAGACAATGTCAGCTATTATATAATAGAATCTCTGCCGAGATAGAAGATATGGGAAATGTTAAGCAATGCCCAAAAGGTTAAACTATAATAGCTAGAAGTTGATTAAAGAGACAGGCTAACTAGGATTATAAAAGCCCACATTGAACAAAGCTATAATCTAAGGAACAACGCTGAAAGATCAGTAGACCCAATCAGGATGGTTTAAGAAAAGGAACAAGCACATGCACGAAAGAATAGAGAGGTGACAAGATTCGAAACGTTTCTTTGACTGGCCAACCAGCAATTATCAAATCAAGGTTTTGCCAAATTATGGAAATCACATAGAAGAGAAGACTACCATTGGGTAAACAGTAGTCACGAAGGAAAATGATAAACATAATCTCGGAGTACCAAAAGTACATGTCTGAATTAAAGGCAAACCGGAGTTAACGATCATAAATATGCTTAAACAAATAAGCCCAAGATTATTTATGCCCTGATGGACTCTCATGTGCTACACTACGAAATAGCTTTCTATCAACACAGTATCAACCCCTATATCTGGTCAATCCTGAGAAGAGTCCACAATGTAACAAGTTGCGGCTACAAAACATGACATGTTGCCTAAATCCTCGCAATATATTTGGAGGCTTTTGAATTACTAAAGCCGATTCAAAACCTGTTCCCATAGCTCACTGGTAAAAATCTGGGCATTTTAATATAATGCAGAAAATATTCAAAATAAAGGAGACTCGTCCAGGCTTTCAATAAAACCTCGAGTGAATTCAAATCAACAGCTCCCCAAAATGGGATATAAGCTTCTCAAACAGCACTGCTCAATCGTTCTTCAGATTTGGGCGGAGGCTTCAAAGATCGCGGCTGTGTAAACTAAGGATACGAGAACAAGGGAAAACCAGGTAAATCAGGTTGCATGAGAATTCTTCTTGAAGACACTACAACTTTAGATTAATACTATTGATAAGTTCAATTCACAGTAAAGGGTAGATGCTATATGCTACTTAGAACCAAAACCCATCCAGTTAAGGAAAAGTAATTGTTATCCAGTCGTAAAGCAAGGCTAATATGCCCCAAAAGTCACACGAGACTGTTGGCTTTGACCAGTCAACATATCAGCTTGAATCAGGCTCTGGGCAGCACGAGACTGTTCAGGGGTGCCTGATATCTCCATAACACGATTTGAAGCACCAGTAATAGGGTCACGCAACTTTACAGAAGCTCCAAATATCTCAACGAGTTCCTCAAAACTAAAAGCACAGCCTGGCAACTCATCCTTTCGCGGTATCTGAATTTGTGCACCAGATTCGGTTCTAATTTTTTGAATGTTATTTCTACCTTTTCCAATCAAGCTTCTGATCTGGCTGTTAGCAACTAGCAAACGAGCATTCTGTACCACCACCGATATGCTGCCGCTCCCGCAGGACCTCTCCGGAGAATTGGAGGTTCTGGAAGTCGAATTGCTCCAAGATGGTGCCATTTTTAGCCGAAATCCCTACAGATTTGAACGCCAATAACCCGGTTAATGTCGATTAGATTTATTCTTTAATCAGAAGAGACAACGTGATGCCCTGGGCAACCATATTCTCCTGGAAGCTCTGCTCACAATTGGCAAAATGCTTGCGCCCACTCAATTTCGCAGATTCCCCTTTAGAATAATTAATTGTAACAAAAAGCAGTTCACATCTGGATTGCACTGAATTGTGGTCTTGTCACCTGTATTTCATCTAGTTATTTTAAAGCCCTAAAACTCCTTTTTCGAGTTTGCTTGCATCGGGATCTTATTTCCCCATCTCAATGACGGAATTTATGCAAACTCTGCCAAGTTAGAATGTGAATTAACGAAATTGCACTCTTCACATGCCACTCTGAATTTCCAACTTGTTGCTGCTAATTTTTCTTGTTTTCTAACTGTAAGCAAATGTTATGGTTAACTGGTCCAAATAACTTAGAGTCATCTAAACAGTCGCCACATGGCATGCATCTCAAATCAATACAAGACATCCGAGCAAGCAAACCTAGTGTCAGCTACACCCTGTGCCCGATAGTCTAATTGGGTTTCTAAAGGCAGCAAAAAAAAAAAAAAAAACGCGTGGAGACGTAGGGGATGCCCACGGTGATAAATCCTCGGCAGTTGCACGCCTTCGGTAACTTACAACGATATTTTTTTTTTTTTTTGGGCTATCATATAATAACTGTTTTTAGGCCCAGTGTGTGAACCTAGGCTCTGATACCAAGTGTAACGACCCAGCTAAAACAGTGAAATGACCCAACTACAACTATATATATATCAAGCTCATTTTTTTTTTACACAGCAATTACAATTGGAAAACAAACACATAGAGATTTCAATTCAATCAACACACACATCGTTGATGCTCATTCCAGGAACATAAGGCCACATTTATATACTTTTAATCTAAGGTAAAGTAATAACAAAATACACATGTACCGTACACCGGAGAGGCGAGACTCCGCTTGCTCTGTTGTCGCTGGAATTTCCTTGTTGCTGGTCACTTCTGCGAGTGTATGATGACGCGCTTGATCCGAATCAAGACCCACCGGTTTACCTCCCAGCCTACTCCTTGGGTATTTTTCTTCCCCGCGGACCCCCGAGCTGCAATGGGGTTGTACAATGGAGGAAGAATCTAGCTGGCAGAGGAGAGTAACCTTAGCTCAAGAGTCCCCTCTCTAAAACCCTCTACCTCACCAAACTCACTATAGCTTCGTAGTCGCTGCTTTCACAACATATCATCCATCCAACAATAGGGTTCCAAAAAGTCCCCCTCTACCATGGCTTGCCCCTTCTTTTATAAGAGTTCTCATAGATGACACTTGGCATGTCATGCATAATTATAATATTTTCTTTTTTTAATAGCTTGATTATTCACCTACCCATGTGTCATTCTCTCATCAAGGGTTACCCAAAATTATTTACTTAACTTTTTATTTAAAACTAATATTTTCCTCATGTCACAAGATTCCTATTTCTACTCCTAGATGTCTCTTTATTCCCCCCATTTATTCCTTAAATTGTGTTTATTACTTGGAGTCAATAAATAAGTCAAGATTTTATTCCCAATCTACTTCCTTAATTAACTCAGGTTATCTATTAGAGGGATATTCTTATGCTGGTTGATGCCACATGCAGCTTCTCTACATTTCTCTAAATTTAATTTAATTTTCTTATTTTAATTCACCTTCCTCTTTTCTTAATTAAGTTTAATTGGTTTAGGATTAATCTATATCCTTACAATATGTTTGTCTTCCCCTTTTATCTAATTAAACCACCTCATCTACCTAGCATTTTCCAACATGGGGAGGGTAGAATTTTTAAGGTACTCTGTTTATTTTTTTTTTTCCCTATGATCCTCCTTATTCCAAGTTGTATTTTTTATTTAATTCCCTTGGTTTCTAATCGTCATTTTCCCTTGGTGTAACTTTACCTAGTTTTCCTTCCTTACTTATTTTTATTTATTTATTTAATGATTCCAAGGGTGCCAAGTTTGGTTGTGCCTTTCAGGAACTTCCCTAGAAGTTCCAAGGGTGCCACACCTAACAGTTTAATTGTGATGCCAAGGGTGCCAAGTTGGTCGTGCCCTTCAAGAATTTCCCTGAAATTCCAAGGGTGCCACACCACTTGCCCTTCAAGCATCCAGTGACTACGAGGGGAAAATATCGTGCAACGTCATAGACCGCTATCATCTCTCATGTTGCCTGCTATAGTGAGACTAATGGTGTCGGGGATCAAGGAATCCGCCTTGATGCGCGCCCCCCAGTAGGTTCCTCATGAGCCACCCAACTTTGGGACCTGCCCTCATGGCATCGTGATCTTCAAGGCGAAGGTGTTTCAACTCTTCTAGCCCAAGTCACGGTGGGAGTGCTAGTGGGTGAGATCAGGGACTCTGTCCCACCCCTCCCATGTAGTTCCATCCACCTGTAGAACCCCATTGCCCATATGTGATTCATTCGGTCAAGTAACAAATCTGTGCCTGCAACCATTAACATATCATAAACATATAGTTAAACATATATGGCAAATTTCAAGATTGACTTAGAATTTAAAAGATAAAATAATATGTATTTTCATCAAACCAGGTGTCATCGACGTGTCAAAGCGAGTGCCTCTGATCGTTTCCTGCCATACTCAAAAATCATTAGCAACAAGGTTTCTCACTGTTAGTCCTTATCATAATAGCATCATTAACAATTTCTGGTCTTTCACATCATTGTCCATTATAAGCTTGAACTAATGGAAGTAGGTAATAGAGGGTGCCATCCCTCATGGCTATCATCATTTATCATAAATGGAAACATACATATTCATTAAGCCATCAATATCGTAACATCATAGAAATATACCTATCTATCAATTTATCATCGTTATTCTTTTAGTAGAGTGCATGCATATTCTTTACTACCCTCATCATAAATTCAAATACTAACTTAACTATTTCACGATGCAATCATCGAAATACTGATAGATAAGATACATAACCATTCATGCCATCATAAAATCAATCATAACCATGAATATCTCAAATAATATTTTCATGTGCCCGGATCCTCAACCTGAGGTCCTCAAAGAATAAAGTGCGTGCCTTATGGCTAATTAAATGTTTGCGTCATATCACTGTCAGTCAACTAGAGCGGGCACTACAAATGATTTCACAAGAGCTACTCCACTAATAATACTTTTCACATCCTAGTAGAAAAATATCTTCTTTGGTTATTTCTATTCATGTAATAATTTTGGTCATATAGCAACAAATTGCAAATATTATGCAAGAAATGATTATATGAGATATGGATACAGAGAATCCTATAAGACTTCAAAGAATTGTTATGTGAACAACAAATCTAGGAGTTTCAATGAGGGTGTTGTTAGAAATTGAATACATTTTCTCCCTTATTTGATTATGTTGAACACTATAAGTGTAATTACTATGGGCATAAGGAATTTGACTATAGCAGTAGTGAAATCTGGGTTCCTTAACAAAACAAACAAGAATAATACACAAAGGTATGGAAAAGGAAACACGAAAAACACAAAGAATGTGTATTTTCTCTATATGTTCAAATTAAAGGGCTCAATGGTATGTTGATAGTGGATGATCAAACCACATGAAAAGATATAATAGTAAATTTATTACTTTAAAATAAGAAAAGGGATGCAATTTTACTCTTGAAAATAATGCATCAACAAGGATAGCTAGAAAGGGAACAATGTGTCTTGATAATGGAAGGAATAATACACAAAAAGTATTGTATGTTGAAGGTTTAAAACACAACCTTTTAAGTGTTAGTCAAATTGTGTGCTCAAGGACACGATCCCTCATTCCATTATAAATGATGTGAGATAGGGAAAGTAGGTTAAACAAGATTAGTGAAAAGTGTATCCAGGACTTCAAGTAATGTATATGTCCTAGAGGAGGTTAAGGGAGAAAAATGTTGTACAAAGAAATTGGATGAAAACTGGTTATGACATAGAAGGATGGGTCATATTAGTTTTGATACTCTAGTGGAACTCAACAAATCATGAGTAGTGAGAGACAAGATATCAAAACTAAATGAGACTATATTCAAGATATGACAACATGAGAAGAAAAATAGAGTTAGATTCAAGATGAAAGAGTACTCATCAACAAAGGGATTAGAACTTGTTGAGGCAAACCTTTGTAGGCTAGAAAGAACAAAAATATTAAGAGGTGAGAGATATTTTATGCTTCTAATTTATGACTATACAAGAATTAAGTAGGTTACTTTCCTTAAAAGATAAATATGAATCCTTTGAGAAGTTTAAAACCTTCAAAGACCTAATTTAAAAAGAAACTGATCTATTAAAGATCAAGTGTTTGAGATCAAAAGGAGGAGGTGATTTCAATTTTGATGAATTCAAATATTTTTGTGAGAAAATGAATTAAATGACACTTTTCAGTGGAAATGACTCCATAGAAAAATGATGTTGTTGAAATAAAGAAAAAAACTATGTTGGAGATGGAAAACATAATGGTTAGTGAAGCAAATCTACCAGACAGTTTTCGGGGAGAAGCAGTTAATACAATAGCCTACATCTTGAATGGAGCTCGAATCATAGAGAACGATGTTAAGTTTTCTTATGAGTTCGGGAAAGGAAAACCAACTATAGTCAATAAATTGGAAGTATTTGGAAGAAAGTGCTACAACAAGATCAATGAAGACAATTTAGGGAAATTTTATATAGAGTAGATGAAGGAATTTTCCTCATTTATTCATCTAGAAGAGAGGGCTACAAATGTTGCAATAAAAGACTGCAAATGTTGCAAGAAAAGACTATGAAAGGTAGTATAAATAATTTAAGTGAGAATGGATGAATAATTACCTCAAAAAAATCCACAAGAAAATTAAGATTCAAAGGAAATAATAAACAAGGAGCATGAGAAGGAAGAAGAAGATGAATAAGAAGAAGAAGAAGAGGAAGATGAAGAAAATATAAAACAAGCAGAAGAAGAGGATGAGATGCAAAATTAACATCCAAAGATTCCATCTAGATATGTTCAGAAGAATCATAGAGAAAACAAATTTAAGGTAATAAAAACTTAGGAGTTCAGACCAAAAGGAGATTGACAAGCACACTAAAGCATGCTGAATTTTGTTTTTCTATCCAAAATAGAACCCAAGATCCTTTTCACAATCTAGTGAAGAGGAGCTACACCATATTCAAAAGAATAAGACATGGAAGCTTTTTCTTATACAAAAATATAAAAAAGTAATTGGCACCAAATGGGTCTTCTAGAACAAGTTGAATGACGATGGAAAATTAGTAAGAAATAAAACTAGATTAGTTTGTAAAGGATATGCATAATTTGAAGGTGTTGACTTTGAAGAAAACTTTTCTCCAATTGCAAGACTAGAAGCAATTATAATGTTGTTTCATTCACAAGTTTTGGAAATTTCAAAGCCTATCAAATGGATACAAAGTCAACTTTATAAATGGAAACTTAGAAAAATAGGTATATGTTGAACAACTATAAAGATTTTAACTATCAAAAAATGAGTTTTATGTATGATTATTGAATAAATAACTCTATGGACTAAAGAAAGCCCCTAAGGCTTGGTACTCAGTACTTGACAAATATTTACAATAGCAAGGGTTCAAGAGAGGAGCAACAAATAGTAAAATTTACATAAAAATATATATTCAAAAGTTGTTAATCACTATTGTCTATGTGGATGGTATCATTTTTGGAAGTGATGCTAATGCAATAAGCCAAATGTTTGCAAAAGAGATGAAAATTGAATTTGAAATGTCTTGTTGGGAGAACTATCATTCTTTCTAGTTTTGTAGGATGTTCAATCAAGTAAAGGCATATTCATCTCCTAAACCAAATATGTTAAAGAGATGTTGAAGAAATTTGAAATGGAAAAATGTGCAATTGTTTACATTGCCATGGCCATAAGATGAAAATGAAGCAATTACGATGAATATCTAGATGCATTCAAACTTTATATGGGTAATTGATTCTAATCTTATTATATATTATAATGCAAGACCAAATATCATGCAAGAAATAGGATTGGTTGCAATATTTCAATTTTCATGAAAGGAGACATTATTTGGGAAGTTTTAGTGTCCATGGATAAACACCTAAAACCCTAGACTAGTAGCTAAGTCTAGAACAACAGTGCAAATCATTCTCTACTTTTTCTATAACCAATAGATTAAATAATATAGTAAAGAAGCCTACGTCAAGCTTTCACTTACTCCTTATCTCCCTTGACCAATTCTGTCACTCCTTTCCGTACTTAATCCGCTTGAAAAATACCTGCACACAGACAGAAGACAAAAACTGATCAAAGCATATGATAATGATCTATTTATTAAACATAAAATGGAATCAAGTTCACAATACACATATGAAAGCATCAATAAACAATACAAACATATGGAAAAGGATTTGAACACTTTATTAGTAAAAGGAAGAGTTACAACCCAATTTTCTTGTTTCAGTGCCACTCCTCCAGTTCAATCCCATCCTCTCCTCATAACAAGCAAGACATTTTGACATCATTACAATACTTGAAACCAACTCAAGTATCATACTAACAGCATATCCCTATAATTCAATGATTTCCAGCCCTTGATCACTTAGATGAGTGGTATTTTTATAGTGAATGAAGGAAGTTATGCCATAAATGGTGATAATGAATGCCCTCCCAAACTTAGGATTTAGTTCCATGGAGGAAGGGATAAAGGGATTGATGTTCCTTAACTTCCTCCCTCATCCAACTTCGAGCCCAAAGGAGTGTATAGCCTTGGGAAACTTCTAGAAGCATCCTATGTATAAGAATATTCCAAACCCCAATGCATATTTCGCTCAAATTCACCTAACGCAGGCCAAAGAGGGCTCAAGTGCACTGCAATGCACCCTGGCAGTGTATTGGGCTGCACTTTTGTGCACCCTGATAAAGGCCTTCCTGCACTAATCTTCTTAGAGGCAGTTTTTGGATTATTTCAGTCATGGAATCTCTTGGGAAGGAGGCATTTTGATGGTTGACTTCATTAGGGCATGTAACAACTAAATTAGGGTTTGATGGGCCCTAATAGTATTGATCTGTAAGTCAAGGTTGATGTGCCCAAATGGATCTATAACAGTTTCCCCATAAAGCATGAAGTCATAAATATGTATGTCGAGTGAAATACTTTACTATTTGGAGAGGAGGTTTCGAAGTGGAAGGTGACCTGCATCAATTACAATACATATATCATGATAATTTGATTTTTTCTCATGAACTTGCTTAAGGAAGGCATACCCATGCTTAGCTTATTAGTTTTCATTACATGTACAAATATAGTCGTCTACAGATATAGACCCATGAATGGGTTACCATGAACGTAAGGCCATTGTACATTTGATTTAGTACTCCTAAAAATATTGCAGCTCGGATGGATGAAACTAGATCCGGGGTCTTCAATCGTGTTCAATCTTTCACTCAAGTACAAGTCTAGCCATGTGAATAGATGATCTGAAGTCAAACATGGGAAGACATCATCTGATTACCATCCAATGATGTAGGTTGTTAACAGACACGAGAGAGATCAACGATAATGATAATGACCCTGAAGGTACTATAGTACATTTCATATGGTGTGAAAAAATGATTTGATGTCAAACACCATATGAAGTCCTTCGATCGAAGGCCAGTGGTGTCAACCTGTCGCTAGAAGCGAGAAGCCTGCCATTGATGTATGCAAGCCTCAAGGTACTGAAGGGGTGTTTCTAAGTCAAGTTCTTGGATAATGTGCTGATGTCCACAAGAAGCGACTCATCGCAGGAGGGCCTTGATGTATCCCATGTCAATGACATGAAATTAGGTAAATGATTTTGGAAATGAAAATCAACTGACGACAGAAGGTTCAGGGATGCAGTCATGAAAATGAAGGTTTACAATATTGCAAAGGATGAAGTTTTAACTGAATGAATTCTCTTGAGCATGTCGGCAACACTAAAATGAATTGGTAGCATTGACCCAAAACAAAGTAATGGATGGTGTGACAGACCATTGGTGTGATAACCATCAAGCTGAATGACCCAACCCACATAGTCACGATGATGAGGTGAAAGTTTAATGTTCAAGAGCGACTTGATACCATAAAGTGTTCTCCCCTTTTCCCATTTTCCCCAATCATTGCTGAACAATACCTCTTTATTCTTATCAAGCTTGAGGATGATAACATATGCTTGTTGTATAATTTCACCCTTCGGGTGAATCCATCACTATTTGATGCTTTAACAAGTCTAGTGAAGGTGAAACTCGGTCTTGTCTAGATGGACACGTTTGTTGCTATTTGATGTTTTTAACGAGTTTAATGACAAAGATAACTCGGTACTTTTCATGTCTAGAGAGTTTGAAAAGGGACAAAAAGGAAACTCCAAAAGTTATTTTTTTTAGACTTGTCTCTCAAGTCTGAAAAAACATAAAACAATACGAGAGAGAAATCATTTCCAATCTGTTAACGAGTTGGAAAGGACAAGTGCTTAGCAATCTTTTCATATTCTAAAAAGAGCTTAAAGAGGACTTCATTTTGAGGAATTAGGGGTGTCTAGGGTAGAAACTGGTTCCAGTGATGTTGGAACTTCTCAAAACATGTTGATTTATGTGAAGAGGCTAGCTAATAAGACCACTCATTGCAACTGTTCCTCAAAAAGGGTAAAATAACCAAGTGAAAGTGTATGATCAACCAAAGGGATGATGATGATGGGATGAAAACAACCAAGGAAAATCTAATGAAAGAGATTGATAGAATGGCAATCATGAGGGTTTAAGAATGGAAATGGGTTCATTTTTACACAAGATTGAACCATAGGGAACTATGCTTGGATTCAGTTTCATGTTTACACAAGCTTGAAACAAAAAACTATGCTTGGATTCAATTTCATTTTTACACAATCTTAAAATGAAAAAACTATGCTTGAATTCAGTTTCATTTTTACACAAGCTTAAAATGAAAAAATATGCTTGAGATTGGTTTGCATGCCCCCAACATGATAAAAAGGAGAGTCTCCTATAACCAGATGGAAGTCATTGCAGTGAAGGAGGACGGTTATCCAACACCTTTTTGGCTTCGTCCAGATATGTACAAAGGTGAATGAGGTGATTCCCTTCACATAACCTACAAGGAAACTTAACTTTACCACTAGGTGCATTCCCCCTAAGCTTCATTACATTCACCTAACAGGTGGATGGAATGAAGGTTCATTTACGAGATCAAGTGAAAGACTCGACTGGGATTTTACAAGATCTAATCAAAGGGACCTTGTTTCATTTTTTAATGATCTTAACACAAGACAAGGAACTCTGCTCAGAGACTTTTGTTTCATGTTTTAAAGAGGTTGACACAAGACCAGGAACTATCCTCATAGGAGCTATTTCATTTTTTGACGAGGTTGACACACTAAAAGAATTATCCTCATATTCCTTGTTTCCTTTTTTTAACGAGGTTGACACAAGACCAGGAACTATCCTCGTGGGCCTGTTTCATTTTTTAATGAGGTTGACATAGGAAAAGAACCATCATCATATTATTTGGTTTCATTTTTTAACAAGGTCGACACAAGACTAAGAACTATCCCCATAGACCCTTGTTTCATTTTTTAATGAGCTTGACACAAGGTAAGGAACTATGCTCTGATCCTTGGTTTCATCTTTTAATGAGGTTAACATAATACTAGGAACTATTCTCCTACTCCTTTGTTTCATTTTTTTAACGAGGTTGACACAAGACAAGGAATTGTCCTCATGGGCTTGTTTCATTTTTTAACGAGGTTGACACAGTAAAAGAACTATCCTCACACTCCTTGTTTCATTTTTTAACAAGGTTGACACAAGACAAAGAACTATCCTCATATCCTTTCGATCACATCTCATAAGTGGTCATGGAGGAGAGATCTGGCTCCAATGCCCCCAGTACATGATGTACAACATCACTGAATTGATCGTCAGTTGATGTAGGTATGGAATGGGTTGCCGCATAATTAACCCATGGCAGGGATGATACCATTGGTACAAAAGGACCATTTAGGGAAGATGGTTGACTAGAAGCCATATTTGGACCGAGAGATGAAAGCTGGTCAATGGTGACAATTCTACCTTCATGTGAGAAACAAATCACTCGAAAGAGTGTTGAAATAATAGCTCACATGTTATAAGCATAGTCACACCCAAGAAGTAAATTGTAATCTAAAGAGCCTAGGACTACCATCACATTTAGATAAACGTTTTTTCCTCCCAAAGTAATAGGTAACTGAGGGAGGATCCCTAATGGTTGAATGGTTCCTCTGTTAAAAGCCAACAGATTCTGGGTAACAGGCACAAGTGGCAGCGAACCGGGCGCTTGCCAAGCAGTTGAGGAAAGGATACTCACTGATGCACCTTCATCTATAATAGTACCAGATACAATCATATGAAAAACCTGTACTATGATCTAGAAATGCACATAAGAAGGAAGACAAAAACTTGCTAGTCGATTCTAATCAAAGGAAGTGATCAGACTACTTGGAGGGGGTACCATAGAAATGGGAGAATTAACCCCTTGAGTTATGAGAGCGGGAGGATTCTCCTCTTGTCTTGATGGAACAGGAGGACTGCCCCCAAGCTCATTAGAATCTGAAGAAACAAAAAGAACCTGGGTGGTATCATACTCACTTTCTACGAGAATGGTACGATTAGTTGAAGTTGAAATTAGGTCAACTGCTACCTCGACCTGTTGATTTGGGTCAGGTATAGACTCATAGGATTCACTTTCAGAGAGAGTGGGTTTGACCGATGGTTGATTTGAGTCAGTTAACTCATCAACTAGTGAAGGATTTAGGGAGAGTTTCCTGTAACTAGATGGAAGTCATTGTGGTGAAGCAGGATGGTTATCCAACACTCTTTTGGCTTCATCCAGATAGGGACAAAGGTTAATGGGGTGATTCCCCTCACATAACCTACAGGGAAACTTAACTTTACCCTTCTTTCCATGAAATTTACTACCACTAGTTGATGGTGTGTCACCAACATGATCTCCGGAAGTTGATGACACAGGATGATATGAATGGGAAGACCATTCTTCTAATATCTGAGGAATATCAGGATAATTTTGAAGAAGATGGTCTCCTGCACAAAGTTTGCATGGATATCGAACTTTGTGAGGCTTGATGAAAATTTTCTCATCTGATGTTGCATTCAAAGCAATGGTTGCTTGGTTTCCCCTCTACTAAATCTTCTTCTTCTTCTTCTTCTTCTTCTTCTTCTTCCCTTTCTTCTTCTTCTTAGCAACCTGGTTACTAGTACCAATACTTTCACCAGGTGAAGAAGAATAAGGGGAGGAAGAAACAACCGAGGAAGAAGGAAAAGGGTCAACTTTAGGATCAACTAGAGGTTGATTTTGTCTAGTTGGAGCAGTACTCGATTGTGGAGAAATCATGAAATTTTGAACCAAGGAGGTTGAAAACAACCATACTGCCAAGCCAATGGTAAATCATGGAAGGGAAAATGTAGCCATATAATGAGCACCAATATTTCCAAAAGAAGGAAATGGACTAGGATTCCCATCAAAAGGAATTCCTTGATTGGTGGACTCCAAAGTCGTCGCCATATGTTTCAACCTAAGATCAACTAAGGAGCGAGCGTGAAGGATGTTATCTTCAGTCAATAAATTTTATTTTAATCAAAGTAACATAACAAAACAAAAGAGGGATGATCTACAAAAAGGATTACCAAATAACTATGAATTGCAGAATACCTCCTGGCGAACCGAGAAGTATGGGCAGGCAATCTCCCCGAATGTTGTGTTCGGTGTATCACAGTGTACAAGGCAGCCGACTCGGTTACCTAAGGATGGATAGAAACCTAGAGTTGTCCTCCCATATATAACCGAATGTATATGGAGGCCCAATCCATATAAACTTTGTCTAATGCAAAACCGCACAGTGAGAGCATTCCCATATACTTTATGTATTGTAACACCACCCTATATACCCGAAGGTACATGGACGAGCTACGATATACTCAATTAAATGGAATGAGGTATCACACTTGGGATGTATTTTAGACAAGTTAGCGACAATTTCTTTGTTTTATGACGTCGGAACACGTCTCTAGCCTAGAACCTTTAAATGTTTTTCATTAAGAGACAATGCTCCATTAGGTAAATTTAGATAAATTTTAAGTTGATCTTCTTTAGAATTTTCCTTTCAAGGTTCACCACATGATGTATGTTTTCAATTCCTAAATTGCAACTAATATGATAAGCATTCTTTCCATTCAATTTAACAATGAAAATCCTAGCTACTTAGGGATAGAGCAATCAAATCTTTGACAAAGAGCAAAGAGCACAACTAATGCAATTTCCCTAGCTATTCCTTTCAAGCATTCACAAACTACAGTATGAAAAATGCAAGTTTTTCCTTTTTAATATCATAATGTTATGATGAAAAAAAAGAAATACTAATGCACAATCGATCAATAAACTCTTTTCATAAAAATGGCGATTTTGCGACAATTTCTTTTCAAGGAAAGGAATACTTTACGACACTTTCGTTTTCAAAGAAATGAGGAATTTTGACACTTTCAACGAAAAGACTAATCATAAGAACACATCAATCAATCAATCTTTCATGAATGAAGACGTTACGACAATTCAATTTTCGAAGGAAAAGACGATTTTATGACACTTTCTTTCGACAAAGATCAATCGACGATATTCTAACTTTGACTATAGACTGATAATGACAAAGAAAACATTAAAGAAATTTTAATCAATAAAATCATAGTAGGGCTAGCTAAGGAGATGAAAAAACTATTTTCACAGATAAGACATCATTGACATTCAGCAAATCATTCAAACAAGAGAAAATTGGCAAAAACTTCAGCTCCTAGATGGGAAACTAACCCTCAAGGGATCGGCGTAGGCTACAGTGACAGACAGTGTGCTTTAGTGCATTGGATCTATGCAAGAAGTGCATTGCAGTGCACTATGTCCTTCACTAGGTTGCGTTGGTGACAGTGAGCCATTTTTTAAGGCAATTTGACACAATTTCGACTCAATTTTCAATGAAATAAAACTGAAATTCAATCAATGACCACAAGTATAGTATGTAAAAATTTCTTAAGAGGCTGATAAGCTACTAATATGGATAATCGATCCCTAGTGGTGTCACCAATTTGTTTTGGGAAGTTTTAGTGTCCATGGATAAACACCTAAACTCCTAGACTAGTAGTTAAGTCTAGAACAACAGTGCAAAGAATTCTCTACTTTTTCTCTAACCAATAGATTAAATAAGATAGTAAAGAAGCCTACCTAAAGCTTTTTCTTACTCCTTATCTCCCTTGACCAATTTTGTCGCTCGTGTAGGAATTTACAGGGT
Organism: Pinus taeda; assembly: GCA_000404065.3. NCBI lineage: Eukaryota > Viridiplantae > Streptophyta > Pinopsida > Pinales > Pinaceae > Pinus > Pinus taeda. The sequence goes on along the minus strand of APFE030324724.1, from coordinate 2,409 downwards.
AAGTTCCTCAGATAGAACATCAAAGGACACTGCTCACAAACAGATCATAGATCAATACACCAGTATTTTTGGCATGGTTAAAACACTCAAAGAAGGAAACAGTCCATGGCCTGAGCCAACGTGGCCACTTCAGGCAATTTATTAATAAAAGAATGAAAATTTACATAAGCTTCTCTCATGAACAGTTAACCTACAAATAAACCTCCATGCTCTTTAAATAGAGATCATGGACCAATCGGGTGTTAAGCCACGGATCAAGTGTCGGTGACACCGAGGAGAGAATGAACCGTCAAATCACTACATAACATGACCATCGGATTGTAAGTTACAAAAGTACATAGTAAAGAAACACACTTTACCTAACTCTACACTAGACCAAGTTATACTTAGTTAACTTAACTATTTCCTATGTGTCGGAATATCCTAACATCCCCCCTTAAGAACAACTTGGGATAGGATTGAAGGATTTACAAATATGACACAATATGAGAAGGAAGGAGGCACTAGAGCCTATCCCCCCTTAGTGACACCTTCCTGAACTCCAACCATAAATTGAAGTTTAGTAAACTTAGCCTCTATGAGAGCCTTTGTAAAGATGTCTGCAACTTGATCATCTGTTGAACAATATCGCACTTCAAGAACATGGTCGTGAATGAGCTTTCTAATGAAGTGCATGTGCAGTTCAATGTGTTTGCTACACTGATGTTGGACTGGATCTTTGCATAGTTGAATGGCACTTTGATTATCACACTAAAGTGTAGTCGGATTCTGCTGCTAAAAGCCAAACTCTGATAGGATCTGATGAAGACACAAGGCTTCCTTACTAGCTTCTACGGCACCATGATACTTTGCTTCTGCTGAAGAAAGAGAAATGGCACCTTGTTTCTTGCAAGCCCATGTAATAGGTCCTGAACCAAGAGTGAACACATAACCTGTATTAGACTTCCGATCATCAGGGTCACCAGCCCAATCGGAATCAATGAAACCAACCAATAGAGGAGATGCTTCGGCACTGTAATGAATCCCAAACTGAACTGTACCTCGAACATAATGAAGTATTCTTTTAGCTTCTTTCCAATGACTTTCATGTGGGTTTTGCATAAACCGATCAACAAGGCCAACAACAAAGGAAAGGTCAGGACGATTATGGGTTAGATACAAAAGTTTTCCTACAAGTTGACAGTATAAGGTAGCATCAACTTCAGGGGAAGTACAAGTGACTGAAAGTTTGGCTCCAGACTGAAAGGGAGAAGGGGCTGGCTTACATTTTTCCATGTGAAAATGGCGTAGAAGATCACAGGCATACTTAGACTGGGAAAGGGAAATACATTCCTTGGATTGCAAGACTTGAAGACCAAGAAAATAATGCAAGTGTCCTAAGTCTGTCATTTCAAACTTCTTTTTAAGGCTAGACTTCACATGGTTGATAAGGTTGGGATCACTACCAGTGAGGATAAGATCATCAACATAAAGAACAAGAATGATAAGAGACTTTCCCACTTTCTTGGTGTAGACAGTATTGTCATAATGACACCTAGAAAAGCCAGATTCTAAAAGAAATCTATCCATTTTGGCATACCAAGCCCGAGGAGCTTGCTTGAGACCATAAAGGTATTTCTTAAGCCGACATATAAGGCTAGAGTATGTTTGTATAAAGCCAATAGGTTGTTTCATATAGATTTCTTCATGCAAGTCCCCATGCAAGGTAGATTTAACATCCATCTGATAAACTTCCCATTTGAAAGAGCTAGCAAGGGAAAGAACAAGGCAGACAGAGTTCATTTTGGCAACAGGGGAGAAGGTTTTGGTATAGTCAATGTCTTCAACTTATCAAAAACCCTTAGCAACAAGATGTGCTTCCCATCTATTCCATACTTGGTTCTGTAAACCCATTTGCATCTAACAAGTTTTCGTCCCTTTGGTAGAGGAACAAGATCCCATGTATCATTTGCCAATAATGAACGATATTCTTCATTCATAGCTGCGTCCCAATTTGGATGGCCTAAAGCTTCTGCAAAGGTGTCAGGATCATAATTCGCTAAAGCTTGAGCTAATAAAGAAAAGGCTCTATCGAACTGAGAATGTGTACGTCACTGATCTGTAGGATCACTGGCGAGATCACCTACTGCATCCCGAGTAGCACGGACCCATTTTGGAAGCTGAGGAGCTGAAGGGGGATCTTGAGAAGGTGGGGGAGGATTTTCATCCTCGCTTTCATCATCTGAAGAAGAAATATTTTCAAAAGTAGAAGAGATAGAGAGAGGTGGCACATCCGCCGAAATAGGCTCGTAGGCCGATATATTTTCAACAAACTTTACATCTCTTCTAATGATAACATTTTTGGACTTAAGTGGAATAAGTCTATATCCTTTGACATCTTCAGAATATCCAACAAAAATACATTTTTCA